>JNEK01003065.1:0-124172 GCA_000697295.1 Mucor indicus B7402
CAATAGTCTTTTTTTTTTTTTTTTTTTTTTTTTGCAAATTATCTTATTATATGCACACTTTCACACACTTCATCATCTGAGACAAAAAAAAAAAAAAAAAAAAAAAAAAAATTATAAAAAGGGGAGAGAGAGCAATGGAAATTTCTATTTAGCAACATTTTTTTTTTTTATATATATTTTAATGATGAGTAGTAGCAGCGTCATTGATGAGAGAATTGATGGTATATCAGATCAAAAAGCGACTAGTAGCCCACAAAAGATTAATCCTAGTCCCTGTAGCGAATTAACTCACAACAAAAAGAAGACTGCTTCTTATTTCAATGTTCTCTTCAGTGGATTCGCTCTACTCTCTGACGGATATCAATCAGGTGTCATTAGTTTTGTTAACCTATTTCTTGGCAAAATCTATGGCGATTCTGTCTTTAATACTGATATGAAATCACGTCTCTCTTATGCTATGTTTGTTGGTGCTATTGTGGGTCAACTAGGTAAGAAATGTTTGTGTGTGTGTGTGTGTGTGTCTAATGTAACAGTATAATAGGCTTTGGTTTAATTATTGATCGTGTGGGAAGAAAGATTGGCCTCATTGCTACTACTCTACTTGTCATTGTGGGTGCAGCTCTCTCTTCTGCTTCAAGTGGCACAACTGTAGAAGGTATGCTATGGATGATGATCATCTCAAGAGGTATTCTAGGTGTTGGTGTAGGTGGTGAATATCCCTGCAGCTCTGTTTCTGCTGGTGAATCCGCTGATGAAGTAGCTCCTGGTAAACGTGGTGGCTTATTTGTATTGGTATAAATGTCTATTAGCAAATTCTGTAACAACATTTTATTGATTCCTTTGTTTTGATAGGTCACTAATTTTGTGATCGATTTCGGTTATGTTGTTTCTGCCATTGTACCAGTGATTTTACTTGCTATCTTTAAAGATAATTTGGAACCTGTTTGGCGTATTTCTCTTGGTTTAGGTGTTGTACCTCCTCTTTCTGTCCTCTACTGTAAGTAATGTAAATCATCTCAGTTTGTTGTGAGTAAAATAATAATGCTCTTATAGTCCGACTGAAAATGGCTGATTCCGAACGCTATCTTAAAGGCGCGCTGAAGAAGCGTGTCCCTTATTGGCTTATTTTTAAACGTTACTGGTTCCGTATTCTCCTTTCTTCCGGTTTATGGTTTATTTATGACTTTATTTCGTATCCTAATGGCGTCTTTTCCTCTGTTATTATTGATAGTGTAGCAGATGGCAGTTCCAATATTCAAGTGGTAGCTTGGAATATTTTATTGTATGCATTCTACCTTCCTGGCTGTATCGCAGGTGCTTACTCTGTTGATAAAATTGGTCGAAGAAAGACCTTGACCTTTGGCTTGCTTGCTCAAGGTATTGTCGGTATGATTCTAGGTGGTGTCTATGAACCCTTATCCAATAATTGTATGCCCATGTTTATTGTAAGTGGAGTCAAAAACTTCTAGTAGGTACTGTATCTAATCTTTTTTTCATTGTAGATCATGTATGGTATCTTTTTAGCCTTGGGTGAATATGGTCCAGGACCTACTATGGGCTTGAATGCTATGGAGCTTTTCCCTACTGCTGTCCGAGGAACTTGTTATGGTATAGCTGCTGCTGTTGGTAAAGTGGGTGCTACTGTTGGTACACTTGCATTTGTACCTATGCAAGAGGCTATGGGAGGATACCGCGGTCCTTTTTTAGTAGGTAGTGGTATCGCTATTTTCGCTAGTATCATTGCATGGTTCTTGTTGCCGGATATTGGCCCAGATGGTTTAGCAGAAGAAGATGCAGCCTTCCGAGATTATCTTTTACAGAATGGCTATGATACTAGTTCTTTAGGCATAGTTCATAAATCAAATGTAGAAATTAGACATGATAACCCCAAAACTTCTTCAAGTAATAAGACTTCTTACAGATCTATAGATTCCTCATAAATTATAATAAAACCACCAAGACTTTGTACATAAAAAAAAAAAAAAAATTATAGCGAATATCAGATAATGAGAGTGAAACCACAATCATCAGCTCACCTTAAACAACATAATAGTAAAATGTCACCGTAAAAAAACGGAAGCTGGTTTTACTTTCTTCTAATCTCAGTTTTTACCTCTTTTTTTTTTTTTTTTTTTCCTTTTTTTTTTTTGACAAAATGACATTCCCGAAATTAACAAGTATTGAACATGAATGTGGCTCAAGCAACGGACTTGTGGACCTTATGAAACAGTTTAATCAAGATAGATCACTGCAACAAGTAAGCATAAATTGTAAAAAAAAAAAAATAAACGTCATTCTCGCTCATATAAATAACACATCAGTTTTTTCTTTTAGGACAGATATGGCTCAACTTCAAAAGTAAGCAGTCTTCAAAGCTTCTCCTTTTTTAATAACTAGTATTAACTTTAACATCATAGGCATCAAATCAGAGCGGATTTCGTAGTCAAACTTTATCAAGTCCTGCATTAAGTAGTGACAATGTCAGTTTTTTTTTTTTTGATAGTTACACGGACATTGACTCTATTTTAATAGTTGGCAAATGATTTTTTTCAACTAGAAAACCATAGTAGTAGTAGTCCTTTTCAATATGCATCTCCTTCTTTGTCTTTTATGAAAAACCCCCCTCTATCCGAGGACAATACTTGGATACAAGAATTTCAACTCAAAAATCGAATTTCTACACCACCCTCATACGAAGAATTTGAACAGCACTGCAGCCGACAAAGCAGTCAATCACCCACTCTTATAAAGACTACATGGGCTAACGAATTCCAACAAGTCAACTCAGATGGCGAAGAACAATTAGCATTCCAACGTGCATTTGAAGAAGTCGCTGATGAAGGTAACCTCATTATACCCTCTCTTGCAAAAACTTTCTTACAAAAAAAAAAAAAAAAAAAACTTACTTAGATTTACAAGATTGTGATTGGGACCAAGAGTTTGCTGATCATGAAGCTTGGGAAGCTCAATTTCGACCCAACATACTCATTCGTTCTTCTTCTCAACACATGCTTGACGCCAAAGACTGGTCTGTTGAATTCAGCAAATACGACGACCTGACAGCTTTATCCCGCAGTTTAAGCGAAGACGACTGGATCAAAAAATATCAAAATGACAAAGAAGAATGGCAACGACTGAAACCCGGTTATGGATACCGTGCCATTCATCCCGAATACCAAACCTACAACCACATGTTAGATAACCCTTACTTGAGCCATCCAGAGGCGATTGATGGAGCACCTCATACCACACTTGCCGACGAAATCATGGCCCTCGAAGCCAAATCACAATTGTTCCCAGAAGACGCAAAGACGTGGGAAAGACTTGGTTTGAAACAGCAAGAAAATGAACGTGATGGAGCGGCCATCACTGCGCTCGAGAAAGCCGTCTCCCTTGACGTTCAATGCTTAGATGCATGGCTAGCACTCGCCGTCAGTTACACCAACGAGCATTGTCGCATGGACGCTTACAATTGCCTCGAACAATGGGTTGCCAACAACTCGCTGTACAAACACATCACTGAAAACAAGAAGATCGGACAGTATTATACGGAAGAAAAGAAGCGTCACGATTATATCACGCAGTTGTTTTTGGAGGCAGCACGTACTTCACCGGACGAGATGGATCCCGATGTCCAAGTGGGGCTCGGAGTCCTTTTTAATATGTCTGAAGAATATGACAAAGCCGTGGATTGTTTCAAAGCAGCATTGATGAGTAAACCGCACGATTATCAATTGTGGAATAAGGTCGGTGCGACGTTAGCCAATTCGCGCGACAGTATGGGTGCTATTGAAATGTATGATCGTGCGTTACAGATCAATCCTTCGTTTGTGCGTGCGAGGTACAATTTGGCGATAAGTTGTATGAATATGGGTCAGTATTTAGAAGCTGCTGAACATTTCCTTACTACCTTGAACCTTCAACGTGCCGCCGCGATATCTGCAGGTGAAGCAGCTCGTGCTCTAGGTGAAAATACGTCAGTGAATATACCCAATTACACCAGTGACGGTATTTGGGACAGTTTGCGACTGTTAATGTATATGTAAGTATAGCAAAAAAAAAAAAAAAAAACAAGAGGATGGTCATTGATTCTGCTATTAGGATGAATAGAGAAGATTTGGCGCCAGAATGCGATCGTCATAATTTGGATGCCTTCATAGGTCAATTTGATTTTTAAAAGTGTCGAGATAATAATAAAGCATTTAGCATAATTACAAGTTTAGAGGCCATTAAATAATGATAATCTTTAATACGGCTATAATTCCGCGTTGAATTGTGCTTGTGTACCCCGAGCTAATTGACCAACGGTAGATCTTATGATATAAAGTTATCAACTGATAATTTCTATATAGATATCTAGATTGAAATTGGGCCACGCAATTGTAAAAAATCATACAATTTTAAGAGACGTTTTTTCTTTTTTTTTATCGAGCAATAAATAAGCAAAAAAAGAAAGCTAATAGATGAAGTTGAAGGGAAGCAGTTGTCTGCTTAACTTGTGTGATGATGAATGTTGTTGTAATGAGTTATTAAATAATAGAGAAATTAAAATTTATATACTTGGTCTTCCATTTTAGAGACGGCTCTTGGTTTTTGATAGCCTAATTCGTTCGTAGCAGCTGTCATTGCTTTTACCATGGGCAAAGGACCACATAGTAATACTTTAATATCATTTGCAGGTTTTGGGATATATTTCTCAATCATTTCTTTCGTGACAAAACCTGTTTCGCCACTCCAGTTTTCAGGTGGTCTCTCAAGCACATAATGTACTTGGAAATTAGCTGGTGCGTCTTGAGCAATCTTATCTAATTCATCCTTTAGCAAAATATCATCTTCTGTTACATTAGCAAATATCAGGCTTATTTTCGTTTTATCATTGGGATCATTGCATACACGTCGAATGATTTGCAACATGGGCGTGATACCTGTACCACCAGCAATCATGCCTATTTCTCGTACCATATTGCATCGATATTCAAAATTGCCTTTTGGTCCTCTCATGCCAACAGAATCACCCACTTTTAATTCACCCATTAATTTAGAAATGTTACCAGTAGGATAAGACTAACAAAAAAAAAAAAAAAAAAAATGAGACAATCAAAGCGCAACAAAGTAAACAAAGGTTTACTTTAATGACAAGATCAAAATGACCTCTGTCTTCTTCAGGCGTCGTAGGAGTGTAGCTTCTTGATATTTTTTTGCCATTAATCTCTGCCATTATCGAAATGTGTTGACCTACTGGTAATCCCAACTTGTCATCCGGTTTAGGCAATTTAAAACGGTATCTACAAGAAAAGTTCGCATCAGGAATACTTTGGCAATTAGTTTTTGTTCTAGCAAATAAATGAATAGGGTTGTAATTACTTTGAAGTGTTGTGAGAAACTGGAATCTTTTCAACAAGTTTAAAAGTTCTGAATACTTTGGGATCTAATATATTTTCTATGAAAAAAAAAAAAGTTAAAACACCTACTCTCTCTCTTTTTTTTTTTTTTTTTACTTTTTGAATGAAGTCGATAATAATAAACAGTTATTATTAAAGCAACTACTGTCATGATTGCTGGTGTGAATTCCTCCAAGGTCGCCATTTTCTTTCAATAAATAAAATAAAACTGAAAGGCATTGAAAAAAAAAAAAATCCAGTTTTCAATGTAAAAAAAAAAAAAAAATCATGTGTTTCTTTTCTTCTGTTTTGTTTCGCGCGGATATTTGATATTTTTGACAGGTTTTAATTTTTTTTTTTTTTTCTTTTTTGTTTGTACGTGTGTATTTCTGTTTCCTTCAAAATATTCAAGGTGTAGGATCATCCTTTTTAATAAAACTTTTTTGATATAAAGTCAATCGAATTATTGGTTATCCTTTACTCCGCGTTATACTCCTTCCGATAAATATGTCAAGAAACAGTTGTCAGGGAAACAGTGAACTCTTTGCGGAAGATCGAACATATGGCACCATGACAACGATGCATCGAGTTCTTGTCGTAGTGGTGACATAAGTATCGCTTCTCTTCTACTAAGAACCATGATGGTATTGTAATAAAAGAAAAAAAAATCAGGTCATTTTTTTCACAGTCTCTTCTCACACGTAAAATATATGTACAACAAAGGTTGGGATATACATGTTTTTATTCTTCTTCTTGCTGATTTATTAATGGAGCTAGCCGATCTCTTACGAGTAAAAAGGGTGTCCAAGTCAGCTTTTCTGGGTTGACGCGAGCATAGTTTTTTGCATCTAATTTTTCCAAATGAGATTGAATATGTAGTGAGTCGATAATAATTGAGTATTTCTTGCTAGGTCCATCTTGTCGAATCATATTATTTATTTCTAGTGTAGATATAATATCATCTGGTGTTATACTGGTAATATGACTTAGTTCTAAAAAAAAAAAAAAAAAAAAAAAAAAAAAACATCAAGAATGAGTATTTCAATAAACAACAGATCATTGTATTACCTTCTATACTAATAGCCTCTTCTTTAGACTGCAAAAGTTGTCGAAATAAAGTATTTTTCCAATAACTTCGGTAGCTGATTAACCCTAGATCTGATAACGGACGTTCCGGAGATCCTACCTTATTTTCCTTTTTAGATAAAAGATAACTGAAATCAATCAAAAATTGACCGTATCCTTTTCTTTGGTAAATAGGCATAGTCAAAATACACGATACATTGTAATCCATAGCCGACCGCTTCTCTTTTGAAAAGTAACCCACAAAATGACATCCTTTATCATCAGTTTCTGTCATGATGTAAAATAAAAATGGTTCGACATCGTAATATAGTGTTTTATGGTCAAGAAACATTTTTGCCATTAAACACAAGTTTTGACAGTACATTTTGTTTTTGCGTCCATCTACTTCAAATATCGATATATTGCCATCTCTGTAAATTTCATCACCTGGGGGGTGTCTCGCCGTACATTTGAGTCGATGTCGTCCTGCGATAAAATGACTTTTCATATACTTCATACAAAATTCACATATATAAAGTGTTGGATTCTGACTGTATTCTTCTGGATAGGGTGCTACATACCATGTATCAATGAGATAGTCATTGAACATGATTCTGCATATTTTGGGAACATCCAACTCCATCATCGTTCGTTTTTGCTGTTCCATTTGTTTATGTTCAGCTTTTAACCGTGCTTTTTCAAAATACAAAATATCAATGTCTGTAGGTGCACCACGTTTTGTACTGGCCTCTGTTTTGGTTAATTTATGTCCAAATGTCTTGAAAAACAACTCTTCATCTCTGCTCTCCTTGACGTTGTTATTGATGTTTAGTTTCGATCTACCTCGTTTTTTTGTTACTGTGAGTCGTAATTTCATAGGTTGGTTTTCTTGTTCTTCCAGTTTCTTCGTTTCAGTAAGCTGTTTTTTAGGCGTCTTTGGGACCGTTTGTTTCTTTTCTTTCTTTTGGTTGTCAGACTGTGAAGATAAAGGTTTTGGTGGTGCCGAACAAAGATTACAGTACCAATCATCTAAAGGTAATTGTTTCACTATCAAATTAGCGGCCATTGGCTTTTTTTTTTTTTCTTACCTTTGGGTATATCTTTTAACGGTGGGTCGCAGCAAAATGTATGATAGCCTCTATCACATTGATTGCATATCACAATTTTACTCTATCATTCAATATTAAAAAAAAAAAAAGTCGTTATTAGAAATAACAATTACCTCGTCTTCCTTTGAGTGACATATTAGACAACTTTTGCAATCATTACATTGCCAATCGTAAGTTTGAACAACATTGACTAATGTTGGATCAAGTTGATAACAAGCCGCGTGGACTATACAATCCTAAAATCAGTCACTGAGAAAAAGCACAAAATGAGGTTATTTTCCTACCTACCGTTGCGATGACAGTCAAAACATGTTAATAATGTTTGCTTTTTCCCTTCGCGATCAAAATCTTTTAATCCATTACATAAAAAACAAAACCCAAGAGTGTACTACAAAAACTCCGTTAGTGAATCAGGTCAAAATATATATATATATATATAAACCAGTTAGAAACTAGTTTTATCACATACGTCTACTTTACGATGTTGGCGAGTCTTTTTTGTCATTATTGATAGTAAAAAATTTTTTTTTCTTGTTTTTTTTTTTTCTTTATTCTGTAAAGTCACACAAAAAAAACGCGTCTATAAAAGGGAAGATTTCCGTCCTACATCACTATTACTTTTTGTCAAAAAAAAAAAAGTGGATCTTGTATTGAAAAACAGCAACTTATTTTTATTCGTTTAGATTGAGATTTTCTTTTATCTGATTCGCTTATCATTCCACCACTGCGCACTACTCCACTTTAAAATTGTCTCTTTGTTCGATTTCATGATATCACACGAAGCCCCGGATACCGATACTTTTGCGTTCGAATCTATTTTTTCCCGATTTTTTAATTTACTTTTTTCTTTTTTCTTTTAATACAGTATGAAGCGCTTCTTATTTTCGCTACTATCTAACAAACAACAAGAACCGAGCCGTGATATTGAAACTGCTCGGTTATTACAGACAGAAGATGTCATTAAGTATAGCCACGGCTCGATTCCTGTCGATACCCTGAACACTAATAATGAGATAACAACACCAAAGACCATTGTGTATTATTGGAGAGAAGGCCTTGCACAAAGAGAGATAGTTGCTATTATACGTTACTGTATCCCGTTAGTGATTACTTTTTTACTCGGCTACGGCAAAAGTGTTGTGGACGTTTGGTTTTTAGGACGAACAAATTCTGAAACAATGGCTGCTGTGAGTTTAGCCAACTTATTTGCTACGACAACAGGTATCTCTATTGGTACAGGCATGCTTACAGGTACACATCGCTATTTTAATGCTGATATAACCCTTCCTCATTCAATCCATATAGCGATCGAAACACTAGCCGCTCAAGCGTTTACAGGCACGAAAAATACAAAGACAATTGGCATCATTGTTCAACGAGCATTTCTCGTTGCCAGTCTTTTTGGCGTATTTGTGTCTCTATTATGGTACAGAGATAGCCTTGTCACCACCCAAATAAAAAGATTAAGCTTTTTTTTTTTTTCTTTTCTTCGATAGGACATTTGCAGAAAGTATACTTGTGGCATTTGGACAATCACCTGAACTTGCCCATATGGCTCAACAGTATCTCTCTCGGGTCACACCTTATATCTTTATTTGTTTCACTGTAGTCACCCTAAGAAAGTTTTTACAAAGCATAGGTATACAACACTAAAAAATTTCAGTACAACCAAAAACAAAAAAGCTTAAAATTGAACCGATCATTAGGTGAAATGAAAGTAACTATGTATGTTTTAATGGCTCTGACACCATTAAACATGTTCTCCAATTATTTCTATCTTATTCATGAAGATTGGGGTTATATTGGTGCCGCTTATCATACAGATACCATTCAATCCATTTTGTTGATTATCTATATTTTGTTTATTCTTGTGTTTACAGATGCAAAGAAGTATTGGCCAGGGTTCTCCAGGCAAGCTTTCAAAAATTGGGGTGAATTCTTGAAACTGGGTATATAAACAACAAGAAATTCTATATCGATGTAATGAATTCACCTCGAAATGATTAGGTATCCCTGGCATGTTGAGTGTGTCTACAGATTGGGCATTTGAAGTATGTGCTATTGTTGCCGGTGTCTTGGGCAAAACAAGTTTAGCCGCTCAAGCTGTCGTACTTACATGTAACACATGGTTACTGATGATACCAAAGTAAGCGTTGCAGGTTAATATTATGTTCATATATGACTAAGACATTTCCATAAAAGCGCGCTAGGTACATCTGTGGTTGTACGACTAGGACATCATTTAGGTGCAAATCGACCAGAAAAGTCAAAACTTTGCTTCACAGTCGCTACTCTAATAGGTCTCATGATCGTCACGATAGATACCATTCTTTTATATACCTGCAGATCGCTCATTGCACATCATTTTTCAAACGACAACGAAGTTAGACTAGCCATCGAAGAATTAATGGGGGTTGGCTGTTTAGCTCATTTTGCACTGGTACTTTAAACACATGAAAACATCTATTAGGTAAATGAATTGACAACATAGTATTAGGGTTTTGGAATTGTTTTATCTGGAACTTTAAATGCTTTTGGAAAACAACCTTTAGTCGCGCTGATTAATATCACCTCTTACTATGTCATTGGACTGCCGATTGGGCTAGTGCTCACCTATCATTACAATTGGGGACTTATTGGAGTTTGGTCTGGTGTTGTTATATCTGGCGTACTTAAATTTTTTGCAGAGGCCACCTATATATTTTTCATCATAGATTGGCAAACCGAATGCCTTTACGCTGCGAAACGAATCAAATATCAAGAGCAGCAATAGTATTTATAGTATATAGTAATAAAATATTGTAATTATAATACTGTAAACTCTCTCTATTATAAAGCAGTGTCCCTCAATACTTTGTTCCTTTGTGCTTAGCGATAAAAAAAAAAAAAAGACTTATTAAGCCGAGCTTCGCACTTCATCAATGACCGTGACGTTTTTTTGGGGTTTTGATAGGCCACCAGTCCGTTAGCCGTTTATTTTTTTTTAGTCCTTTTTTTTTCTTTCTTTTCTTTTTTCCAATTCACGAAAACATAAAGATGGGAGGACATAGAGTTTATATTGGTAGACTTGCACGCGACGCAACAAAAAGAGATTTAGAAAACCTTTTTAAAGATTTTGGTAAAATCCTTGATGTCACAGTAAAAAACGGTTTTGGTTTCGTGGAATTTGAGGATAAGATTGATGCTGAAGATGCAGTTCACGATATTCACGACACTAAGTTTTTAGGACAAAGGTAATTTTTCATTTTACACGTAATAATAGCACTCTTTTTCAATAAAAAATATTGATATTCCTTTCATTATCTAGAATCATCGTTGAACTTGCAATGAGCCGTCGTCGCAATGATCGCTTTGAAGTGTAAGAAAAAAAATTTTTTTTTTCTATCGGGAGAAGTTTCATTCGCACTTGTATTAACTTTCTTAATCCTTAAACAGTAGAGACACCAATCGTGTCATTGTGAAAAACATCCCCGTAAAAACTACTTGGCAGGTAAACTATCTTTATTTTTTCTACTCTTTCTATTTAAGGAAAATGCTCGATTTTATTTGTTGCAAAAAAAGAGTTGTTCTTTAACTTACGTTTTGTCGTCAACATTTTCATTTTCCGACAAAATTTTTCCCTTGTGCAATAGCTAAAATCTATTTGAAAAAAACATAGGACCTTAAAGATTTCATGAAAAAAGCCGGTCGCGTCACTTTTGCTGATATCCTCAAGGATGGTGATGGCGAAGGGTAAAAAACAAAGGAATAGCATTGCATAAAACAAATGGGTATATAACGCGGATTTTTAGGGTTGTTGAATTTGCTAGCCGTGACGATATGAAGTATGCTTTGAAAGAACTTGACAATGAAAAATTGAATGGTGCCCGTGTTAGACTCGAAGAAGCTGTAAGTACTTTTGGCACGAATAAAAGACGCTTGTATTTAACACTAGGTCTTTGATATAGGGTCGTAGAAGACCTCGTGATCGTAGCCGATCTCCTCGCCGCTCTTCTCGCCGTCGTTCTCGTTCTCGCTCTGCCTCTCGCTCAAGATCTCGCTCTCGCAGCCCAGCACGCCGTGGACGCGATGATTCTCGCGATTCTCGCTCTCGTTCTCGCTCTCGTTCTAACTCCAGAGATAGATCTGGTGAACGTCGCCCTGAGATTAAAAACGAAGATATGGTTATCGATGTGCCAGATGTAAAACCAGAAACCACACAAAGTGATACACCCCGCTCAAGAAGCAGAAGTGTCAGTAGATCAGACGATGAGAGAGATTAATTTGTACAAAAAAAAAAAAGAGGAAAAGGAAAGAAAAGATAGAAGAGCCTAACATTGTTCTTCTGATCACTGTCTTAAAAAAAAAATAAACTGGGACTAATTGCAAAAAAAAAAAAAAAAAGTATGGATTTTAATAAAGACTTCTTTTTTTATACACATGGCTTGAAGGTGTATATGTAAATTAGACATGTCATAACAGTTTAGCCGGGAACCGTTGCGTGCCTTTGAAGTTTGTGTAAAACTTCTCGTTTTGGACAAAACATTGTATTGAGTCTATAGATCTAAAACTCCAATATATCTAAAAGCCCGAGAAGGCCATCGCTTTAAAATGAGAAATGAAACATATAAATTTACGGCTGTAATAAAGACATATTGGCGGTGAAACTTTAAATTCATGTCGCACAAAAAACTGAGATAAAATCCCAACCCTTCATAATAAATAAAGGTTTAAATAGCCAAACAAGGTAAAATGTATCCTTTTTCGCGCCAATTAATATTCACGAGCTCAAGATAAAGCTGATATAAACAAAATCAATTGAGAAAAACATTATGGTCACCTTTTCTTAAAATAAAACTAAAGCGTATGACAATGGATGACTTTATTACAGTCATATGAGGGCTCTTTTTAAATTAAACGTCGAATGTAGTATATTACCTAAGCATAATTATAGGGCGCAAGTCCTGCTTCTATGGGAACAGCATCCTACAGATGTCGATAACTTTACATTTCGTGTTCAAGCGCTGAGTAGTAAATAAAGTTCTTCCTTACATTAGAGAAGTATGACCAATTTGCATAATTACATTTTATTAATCGCGGGCACAAAAGATGAAAGTAACTTTTTCATTTTCGTCTATAAACTCACGTAATCTAGACTCAACCTATAGCTGACTGTTAAGTGAGATTTAAAAATGTTCTACAAGTCCTAACCAAATAAACCATCTTCGCCTTTTTGTGCAATTACAACAAGTCTAGGCAAGTGGCGTTTTGTTCATTTCTGCTAATCCATCAATAACGATACATGTAAATATGCTAGCTTATATTCGCAGAAAAAAAAAAAAAAAAAAAAAAACAAATATCAGACAGTATTGTTAGCTATTGAGTAAATTATACTCTATGCTATGCGCCTGCATCTAATGAACGCTTCAAAAGTAATAGAATTACACAAAAAAATAAACGCGCATTATCAATGTAGTAAACTGAAAGAAAATCAAATTCTGCGGAATTTTCTAATTGAACTATTTTATTTCTGTGATGTTCTATGAAGACTGTTTCCATGGTAATTTAAGCTTTCTTAAATAGATCAATAGATTGCCATGGTGTTTCTCAGGAACGAATTAAGGTATTGAACGAGCCTTTGTAGTCAGACTTGGGAATTCGCGTCCTTCAGACTGATCCGAGTTTTTTTTTTTTTTTCCTGTTTATGAACTTTCTGATCTGGATTTTTGTGGAGCCTCATCTAATAAAATACTCCTTGATTTAACCCCAGAACTCATTTCTTTGTTGTTGTTTTTTCTTTATTGGCGAGACAACACCATCCATTAGCCACCACCAATGAAGAACAGCCAAGTTTACATGAAATTTGCATTGTTTGCTATTTGTTAAAATGGAATTGCCAATGACTAAAGGTTAAAGAAGAATTAAGGAATGGACATTTAAAATTTAAATATTTATTTATTTTATTAGATTGTAATTATTATTGTGATAAAATTAGATTTTGGATTTCTATCGCCTTACACATTCTAAAGGCAAGCAATACTTGACCGCCAGTATAAAACTATTTTTATCGTTTGTGGTAGCTTTCTTCATGTTGACATTTTTTTCAAGAATTTTGACTCCTAAAAATTTTAATTACATATAAATATTAATGAACGTACCTTTAAATGATTTGCAAAAATTAAAATTATGACAGATTCCCTTTTTTGTTTCTGTTTGTTTTTCATTTTATAAACACTTTGACATCTTTACTTCTTTAGTACCAGCAGTTCGGATTGAACCTCTTCGAAACACTTCATTAAACCTCCAAGTCCGATAAAACGTGTGATTAAGCTATCTTTAGTGTGTATGGGGCCACAATTTCTTTAAAAGTTGTGGTTTTCTAATTTTCGAATGTATGACAAAATGTTATTGTGTTATGATAATTTTATATGCCCGCTTTTTTGTGCTGGAGCAACGTTGAATTTATTCCTGTTCCTATTTCTTTTCTTTTCATTTTATATCTTTGCCTTTACACTATCTTTTTTTTTTTAAAAAAAATAATACCCCTTCCCGTTCCTTTCTTAATTAGTGTATGTGTCTATAGTATTTTGTATTTTTATTAGATGGCAAAGAGCAATAACTACATCATACGACTTTCGATTATTTTACTTATCGCCATTATCTGCGCACACGCTGAAGCTGCTACAACTACTAAAGCAACAGATGTCACAGTAACAACAGCCACAAAAAATGTAAATATATAAAAACCACTCCTCTTTTTTATGTAAATGCATTAAAGACTAATTCTTTTAACCTTTTTTATTCAATTCTATTGTTTTATTTTTCGAACTAAAAAAATTTAGACGAAATCAACACATTTGACAATCAGCGCCAAAAAATCGTCCACGACTTCTTCACATACGGTAGCACAATCCAAGAGCAAGGAAGATGCATCAACTACAAAGAAAGCAAAGACCACGACTTCTGCTGAAAAATCTTCAAAGACGCACTCAAGTGTAACCGTAGAAGATGAATCTACGACTAAAAAGGCAACTTCAACAAAAAAGTCAACTTTGACGAAGGAACCCAAGTCAACAACTACTAAAAAATCAGTTTCAGTCACCTCTAAGAAATCTACTACAACGAAGAAATCAACTACTTCGGAAAAGCCTACCACTACCAAGAAGTCCAGTAGCACCACTGAAAAGTCTGAGAAGCCAACCGAAAACGCTACTTCGACCAAAAAATCGACCACAACCGAGAAGTCTGAAGAACCAAGCACAACCAAAAAGGTTACTTCTACTAAAAAGTCGACTACGACCGAAAAGCCTTCTTCTACCGCTACTCACGAAACAACAAAGGCCACCACGACTGACAAAGAAACTTCTACTCATAAATCAGTCGAACCTACAAAGTCAAGCACGTCTGACGAGAGCAAAACGAGCAGCACATCATCCAAACATACCAGCACAACGGATGATCACAGCTCAACAGTAGACGGAAAGACGCATACTAAGACGGCTACTTCTACAGACGAAACATCCACTAAGACTACCAAGACTGCTTCCGATGACGTCTCATCAACTACTGAGAAGTCTACCAAGACTGCCTCTGACGATATTTCATCAACCACCGAGAAGCCTACTAAGACTGCCTCTGACGATATTTCATCAACCACCGAGAAGCCTACTAAGACTGCCTCTGGCGATGTCTCAACAACTACTGAGAAGTCTACCAAGACCATTACAGACGATGAAACCTCTACTGAAAAACCTACAAAGACTGCTTCCGATGACGTCTCATCAACTACTGAGAAATCTACCAAGACAGCTTCCGACGATGTGTCTTCAACTACTGAAAAGCCTACTAAGACCAATACAGACGATGAGTCTTCCACTACTTCCACAGAAAAACCAACCAAGACTGCTTCTGACGATGTTTCATCGACCACTGAAGAGTCTACCAAGACTGCTTCTGATGGTGAATCTTCTACTGTCTCTACTGGTAAACCTACAAAGACTGCTTCCGATGATGTCTCATCAACCACTGAGAAACCAACAAAGACTGCCTCTGACGATGTTTCATCAACTACTGAGAAATCTACCAAAACGACCTCCGACGATGAAACTTCTACTGCCTCCACCGAGAAGCCTACTAAGACTGCTTCCGACGATGTGTCTTCAACTACTGAAAAGCCTACCAAGACTGCTTCTGATGATGTTTCATCAACCACCGAGAAGCCTACCAAGACTGCCTCTGACGATGTTTCATCAACTACCAAGAAGTCCACCAAAACGACCTCGGATGATGAATCTTCTACTGTCTCCACCGAGAAGCCTACCAAGACAGCTTCCGACGATGTGTCTTCAACTACTGAGAAACCCACAAAGACTGCTTCCGATGATGTCTCATCAACCACTGAGAAACCCACAAAGACTGCCTCTGACGATGTTTCATCAACTACTGAGAAATCTACCAAGACAACTACAGATGATGAAACTTCTGCTGTCTCCACCGAGAAGCCTACCAAGACAGCTTCCGACGATGTGTCTTCAACTACTGAGAAACCCACAAAGACTGCTTCCGATGATGTTTCATCAACCACCGAGAAGCCTACCAAGACTGCCTCTGACGATGTTTCATCAACTACTGAGAAATCTACCAAGACAACTACAGATGATGAAACTTCTGCTGTCTCCACCGAGAAGCCTACCAAGACAGCTTCCGACGATGTGTCTTCAACTACTGAGAAACCCACAAAGACTGCTTCCGATGATGTCTCATCAACCACTGAGAAACCCACAAAGACTGCCTCTGACGATGTTTCATCAACTACTGAGAAATCTACCAAGACAACTACAGATGATGAAACTTCTGCTGTCTCCACCGAGAAGCCTACCAAGACTGCTTCCGACGATGTGTCTTCAACTACTGAAAAGCCTACTAAGACTGCTTCTGATGATGTTTCATCAACCACCGAGAAGCCTACCAAGACTGCCTCTGACGATGTTTCATCAACTACCAAGAAGTCCACCAAAACGACCTCGGATGATGAATCTTCTACTGTCTCCACCGAGAAGCCTACCAAGACAGCTTCCGACGATGTGTCTTCAACTACTGAAAAGCCTACCAAGACTGCTTCTGATGATGTTTCATCAACCACCGAGAAATCTACCAAGACAACTACAGATGATGAAACTTCTACTGAGAAGCCTACAAAGACTGCTTCAGACGGTGAAGTCACTGTAACTCATGGCTCTTCAACGGTTACTAGCACAACCGAAGAAGAAAGTTCTACTCTTACTTCTGTTGAAACAGAAACTACATATTCTACAACAGAATCATCTTCAAGCACCGACGGCGAGGCAACAGTTACTGTTACGGAATCTAGTGCCTCTGAAACTACCACAGAAACCGCCACTGAGACCACCACAAGTTCTGCTACTGAGACTGATACGGGTTCCGGTACAGAGACTGCCACAGAGACTAACACGGATACTGCTACCGAGACAAGTACTGATACTGCTACAGAGACCACAACAGATAGTACTACGGCTACTGAAAGCTCTTCAAGCAGCTCCTCTAAAACTGACAGCGAGTCCTCTTCCACTACAGAAACTACAAAGACGACGACTACTACTACTACAACCACAACTAGTAAATTTACTCCCACATCAACTTATCACTACCAAACACTTTCTTGGCTCTCTGACAGTTTCAGTATTGCTCTGCCTACTGTCTCTGAAAGTGCTGGTAGCAGCAACAGTGCCACAAAGTCATCGTCGTCGTCTTCCTCCTCTGCAACCGTTTCTACCACTTCAAGCTCCAATGCTGGAGGTTCTGCACCCACAGATGACTCTTCTTCTCAATCTGTTCCCGAATACATTGCACCTAACGTCGACGCCATTATTCCTGACACGAGTTCTATCGTTTACATGAAGTTCAATTATATTTCATATACACAAATGGTTCAAGATGCAGTTCTCACAGCTCAGTTCGTACAAAGCGTCCCTGTCCTACTAAGCAAGTCGTTAAATGTCACTACGGACGATGTTATTGTAGTTACAATTACAACAGCACCCAAAAACAGCAAGAAACGAGACACTGCCAGCACATCTGGTATTCTTGTTTCCATGGCTATTCCTTCCGATGATGTAGACCATTTGCAAACATTAGTCAGTCAAACAAATTCCTCACTCTATTCCACATCAAATGGACAACTTGCGCTCTTGATTGACTCCAGCTATCCCGTTATAGGAACAGGTAAACAAAAACACACTTGATAGAAAGATGGAAAACTCATGTTTATTATATAGCTGCTTCTACTTCTTCATCAAGTTCGACCGTTAATGATCCAAACAGCGATTCCAGTAACCAGTCCAGCAACACTCAAAGTGGAGGAGGTCTATCCAAAGGTGCATTGATTGGTATTTGTGTCTCTGTTGGTGCTGTTGTGTATGCTGCTGCTACCGTCGTCGCTATACAAATGTATCGTAAACGAAGAGCTGCAAAAGAAGAAAAGGCCATTGCTGAACATCAATTGTTTGCTCAGAGTATTTCGGAACCAATTATGCAAGAAAACTCACTCGGTTGGTCTTCAAACGCCATGGGTGGCGTTTATAACCATACACGACAGCCTTATGACAACCGTCAATGGTAAATTAAAATAAATAATAAATAAAACCTAATAAATAATCACTTCATATATCTTTTTCTCTTTGTATATTTTTATATATTATTAAAATTCACTATTTTTTGTTGTCATTTTTGTTATCCTTTTTGTCATTAGTTTTGTTGCTGTTATTATCGTCATTGTGATTGCTTTTGTTGTTATTATTTCTTGGCTTTCTGCTAATGACATGACCAAATCTCTCTGCATTGTTAAATTTCTATATCAGGTAGAGAAAACTGTCAATTCTACCATTGCGTATATGTTTTAATAAATGTATACATACCACGCGGCCTCTTCCTTTAAAGTTGACTCCCGGATCAGTTTGAAATCTACGTTTTTCCCATTCAGGTTTCTCATTGACCTTATTTTTATATTCTTCATAATCCTTCGATCTCTCATCATTGGCGGATTTCTTCACCTCTTCCTCCTTTTTTTCTCTTTCTATCTTTTTTTCTTCGTCTCTAAAAGAACTCTTATGTTTATTGTCCTCGATCTTTTCATCAGCTGATTCGTCCGATCCATGGCGACTCTTTTTATGATGTTTCTTTTTATGTTTCTTGGACGAATGCTTTTTGTGATGTTTTTTATGTTTTCTCTTGCTATGTTTTTCGTCCTCTGGCTCACTCTCAGATGCAGAAATAGATCTAGATCGTTTTCTACTACTACGTTTTCTTCTATCGCTGTCTTCACTATCTACACTCGAGTCACTCTCGCTCTCATCCTTTACTTCTTTTCTTGTCTGCTTTACTGTATTATGTATATAAAATTAATACTTTGATCGTTGAAGAGTAACATTCTTACATTTAACACCAGGAGGCAATTGTAAAACCAATTCACCACAATTGGCAATCATGACATTATGAAGGGGTCTATCATTACCATCCACAGGTTCATTTTCCATGCGCTCTACAATATTGTAACCAGAAACAACGCGTCCAAAAACGACGTGCTTTCCATCTAAATGGGGTGTAGGACGAGTGGTGATAAAGAATTGAGAAGACTGTGTGTTGGGGCCACGGTTCGCCATACTAAGCAGCCCGTGGGTGTCGTGCTTTCTTGTAAACGATTCGTCAGGGAAAGTGGCACCGTAAATGGACTCGCCACCAGCACCGTTGCGACGAGTGAAATCGCCACCTTGGCACATGAAGCCCTTGATGATACGGTGGAAAATGGAGCCACGATAATGAAGAGGCATGTTGCTCACTCTTCCAAGACCCTTCTCACCAGTACATAACGCACGAAAATTTTCTGCGGTTTTGGGAACTTCATCAGCGTATAATTCCATAATGATTCTACCGACTGAAATTGAGGATTGTTGTTAAAATTAGCATTACGAGTTGTAGGTTCATTATTAATATATCCTTACTTCGATTGCCATCGATATCAATATCGAAATATACACGAGGATTGATTTTCATTATGTACAGACGTATGTTCAGAAAAAAGAAAAAAATTTAGTGCTCTCTCCTGAGACAACAGAAGGATGTACTATGTTTTGAGTACCAGCGGCTTAGAACTCACATAAAAATTATTGGCTAACGGGAGGTTTTCATGTAGAGGGCCAGAAGATATGTAATATTTTGAAAACTCACAGCAAGGAAGTTCATTGGTTATGACAGATTATCTAATTGTACTTAATTGTGTGGAACTTACAAAAAGGATGATTATATACGAAGTTTTGCGTAATAGGTTCTCTTTCAATTCCTTGTACTCCATTGGAGTCTTAAATCAATAAAAAGGTGAGAACCCTTCTTTTTTTCCCTGTTTTTCTTTATATAATCTCCCATCGTTTTTTAAATTGATCAAGCAATGTCAGAAGTAATTAAAAAGAGAACTATTGTGGCTAACGGGAAAGATACGGAATTGACTCCACTTTATACTTGGATAAGTAATAACTTGCACATTATTTATAAACTGGTGTTCTTTACAGCAGCTCTATTTGCGTTTCCAATTCTGGCATTTTTCCTTACACTTCATAGTTTATTTGATGGTAATACATAATAATGGCTCTTGAATTTGTTAAGGCTAACATATAACTTAGGCAATACAACTTATGCAGCAGGGGCTTCAGCAGTCGTCGCTAATATCGTTGTTTTACTTTACATCATCACAGCTTATTTCGAAAAACCAAGGGAAGAAGAGAAGGAAAAGTCTGAATAATAAACAACAGCAAGCTTTATTTCGATTTTTTGCGTTTCAAGTGATTCATAAAAGAAGCTAATAATTGATCATTAATAACTGTAGGCTTCTTTTCCCATTCGTTTAAAATTTGATATTTGGCAAATGTTAACAATCTTGAAGGTGTTATCAGTTGTATGAAATCGTCCATAAACTTTATAAATAAAAATATACAAAAAACTGAACTTATTGTCGCCAAAGTAAATGCTCCAACTAAAAGATGTAGTAATAGCGGTGATCTTTCCTCTTTTTTTTTATTTTCTATTAGTGAGTATTCTATCTTTTTCATATTAAAATAAAATAGAAAAGCAAAAGAATAAAGGAATGTCGCTGAACCTTATTGTTATGTTTATATGTTTGAAGTTTGTACTAGAGTGCATAACTCAGGCACGTGAAGTCAACGCGATATGATTGGTGGGCTTCCTTATTATATAAGAAAAACTTTTTTATATGTTGCAAATGTTTGCTACTTTTTTTTCTTTCTTGTGTACAAATGGACAAAATCCGTGAAGTAAGTTCAGCAAAAGAAAAAAGTTACATGTACTTATCTATAATCAGAAAATCGCTAGTATTCGTGCTGAAGCAGACGCAGCTAACGAAAAAGCCGAAAATTATTATAAAACGATCAAAGAACTGGAAAACCAACTTTTAACAAAAGAACAGGACATAGTTTCTTTAACACACCGAAACTGTCAACTGGAAAACGAGTTGGAACGTGCTCAGGAAAAGATTGCTCAATTAAAGGTCATTGAAGAAGATGAAGACGGCTTAAAAAAAGTAAACGACGCCGCTCAAAGAAAAATTGCTTTACTTGAACAAGAACTTGAGAGCTCTGAGAACTTGTACAGAGAAGCCACTCAAAAGTAAAAAAGACATCAATTTCATGTTTGTACCTTCTAAAACCTACTTTAATATAGTTTCAGGCTTGCTGATGTCAAGGCTGAGCATTTTGAACGCAAAGTACAGCAATATGAACGTACAGTTACTGGTTTAGAAGATGAAAATGAAGAGTTAAAGAACAAAATACGCGCACTTCAAGCTGAAATTGATGAATTTAATGCTTCTTTAGCAGATATCTAAAAACTACGCTTCTGAGTGGAAAAAAAAATTGTCGTTTTTTGAAAAAAAAAAAAAAAATAAAACGTGGTTGGTGGTGACACTAAGAGTGTTAATAAGCTCGAGTTTCCGGAAAGCTCTTATTATGTAACAATATAGCGTTATTAGTTGATTGATTTAGTAATCGTTACATGTCAAACTATTGAAATATATATACTAAACAATTTATAGAACAAACCCGCGACAAGATGTATAAACGTATTTTATTACGTATGTTACTGGAAAGTACATCGGTGTAAAAGAGGGGGGGGGGCGAGTTATTTTGAGCCTTCAAAGTCAAAGTCCAGATAAAATAGCAAGTGCGTCTTACAAAGAAAGCAAAGAGCACCAATGAGGGGCCTTATTGAATATAACGATATTCCAAATCCAGTGTCGTATATCAATTGCTTTGAAGTAGCGTGCTAGTTCACCAATTAAAGAGTATCCAAGGTTGGAAAAGCATGCTCACCAACGAAGCTTTGACACTCATATGGTTGATGAACACAGCACACCAGAAAAATAAGTGTTCTGTTTAAATCGAATTGATTTCTGTTTTCCCAATTCGCAATAAAAGGTGAAGATGCCAAGTCGGCATTTGTAATTGGCATATTTGACCTCCGTATCAAATTATTGGCCACAATATCTTAACTCTCGTAAACGCAGTCAACCCAGCACCGCTTCAAGCATCCATTGCCTCGCCCTTGAGTATATATCAAAAGGCTGACTAGGAGCTTAGTTCAGTGGTTACTATCGAAGTAAAGTAGTCTTCGTGATCATAACCGTTTATTGCCCGGTGCTGTGACTGCTGCGAATTATCGAGTAACCAAGTGCTCTTTGTTGTGAAATGAAAAAAATAATTCCCTTTTTTTTTTTTTTTTTTTGGTAACTCAAAGATGCCTCAGTTTGGAACAGACGAAAAACCTATAGATACTTCATACTACGAATTACTTAGTATACCTGTTGATGCTGAACCTATTCAAATCAAGAAGGCTTATAGGTAATTTCCTTCTTTTTTTTTTTTTTTCTTTTCATTATTTACCCCTCGATAACTGATTTTTCATTTGAATCAGAAAATTAGCCATGGTAAAAAAAAAAAAAAGTGAATGTCTGGTATGGTATTAAATAACAAAGTATAGGTTTATCATCCTGATAAAAACAAAGAACCAGGTGCTGAAGAAAAGGTATAAAAACAAAAGAAAAGCTTTACCAAGTAAAAATTAAAAAAAAAAAAAAAAAAATGAATAGTTTAAAGAAATTTCTGAAGCCTATCAAGTATTATCGGATCCTCAGCTAAGAGCCGCTTACAATAAGTATGGTAAAGATAAAGAGCTTGCTCCTGAAGGTGGATTTGCTGATCCTCGAGAATACTTTCAACAAATGTTCGGTGGTGATGCCTTTCGAAGCATTATTGGTGATTTAGCGGTAGGTGAAATGTTCAGTGAGGCACAACAGGACGAATCTTTAAACGGAGAAAGTGAGGAGAAGAAATCCATCAATAAAGAACAAATGGAAAAAATGCAAAAACAACAACAAGAACGAGTGGAGAAATTAGCTGATACCTTAAAGGTCAAATTGAGTATGTTTACAGACAGCGCAGGTGATCAACAAGCGATTCAAAACTTCCAGGATCATATCAAACAAGAAGCTGAAAAATTAAAGAACGAAAGCTATGGTATTGAATTGCTTCACTCTATTGGTGGAGTTTATTCAATGAGAGCAAAACATTATTTGGGTATGAAAGGCGGTGGCATGCCAAGTATTTTTGTTGGATTTAAACAAAAGAAACATATTGTAAAAGAACTTTGGACAACGGTTAAAGTAGCCATGGATGTTCAACAAGCGGCTGAAATGATTTCAAAGGCTGAAGAAAAAGGAATGGATGATTCGGATAAGATGAAATTAGAAGAAGAAGTAACAACAAAGACATATAAGGCTTTATGGCAAACTTCTAAATTTGAAGTTGAGGCAACATTACGTCAAGTATGTGATAGCGTACTTCAGGATAAGGTACAATATTTACCCCCCCTTTCATGATTGAAACATTCCTTCTTACAATTTCTATTTAGACCGTTGATAGTAAAACGAGAGCAAAAAGAGCTGTTGCATTGAAATGGATTGGTTATATCTATAAGCATACTGAATTAGACAAGTCTGTAATGACTTTGCAAGTCAAAGCATAAACTCGGCTATTACTACCACCACTCCTATTTTACCACACTGCTTACAATCTATTATCATTTACTACGTATTACTACTATTTCCTTTCCAATAATAAATATAGTACAACTTATTATACTACTTGCTTCTTCTACAGAAAAAAAAAAAAACTACTGGTTTTTGCTCATATTGACTTTGTTCAACTAGTCGTTTTATACTTGCCTGTCACTCGGAACTATTTGGTCATGCTTATTCCGGAATTTACAACCGTTACTCAAGTTCACATTACGATACAACAGTCTTTTATTATTATTTCATAACATCATTTAACAATTGTTGTGCTTGCTTTTTGAAAACGGATGAAATACCTACTGCAGGTGCAGAAAGTGGAGCTCTTCCAATATACTGAATGGTCTTATTTGCAGGCAAAATTTGATTTAATCGAGGTGCCATAAAAGTAAATGCACCTGCATTCTGAGGTTCTTCTTGGCACCAAATAAAGTCACGGGCATGTTTGTATTGCTTGATTTCATCCTCTAATTGATCTTTAGGGAAAGGACTCAATTCTTCAACGCGCACCAAGGCCACCTTATCATTCAATTGACGAGCCTCTCTTTCCTTTTTCAAATCATAATAGTATTTACCAGATACAAATACGACCTTTTCAACTTGATCAGCGTCTTGAATAGTAGTGTCTTTCAAAACAGGTTGGAAGTAAGTACCAGGAGCCATCTCATCCAATGAACTGACAGCAAGCTATATAGAAAAGAATCTTTGAATAATCGTTGTTTTGAAAGAAGGGTTATGTATCTTACGGGTGATTTCAATAAACTCTTTGGAGAAACGACAATCAAAGGTTTTCTATAGGGACGAAGCATCTATATTTTTTTTTTTTTGTTAAATAAACACTCTCTCTATTCTTTCATCCCATTTTACCTGTCTTCTCAACACATGGAAGTATTGAGCGGGCGTTGTACAATTCACAATATGCCAATTAGGTGGGCCATTTTGTTGATTTACATCAAAACTATCATTACTCATCTATACAAACTATCAGCCATTCATACATATTTCAACCAATGGCTTTTTTACCTGTAAGAA
Source organism: Mucor indicus B7402 (assembly GCA_000697295.1). Lineage (NCBI taxonomy): Eukaryota > Fungi > Mucoromycota > Mucoromycetes > Mucorales > Mucoraceae > Mucor > Mucor indicus. Next base: position 24,717 of record JNEK01003065.1, read on the forward strand.
ACGTTCTACACGACTGGATGAATGTTCAGGTCCAGCACCATCTTGACCATGCGGCAGCAACATCACCAAGCCGCTCTGTCTCAACCATTTTTCTTCTCCACTTGAAATAAACGTATCAATTGTGATTTGTGCACCATTAAAGAAGTCGCCAAACTGTGCTTCCCAGAGCACTAATCGATTCGGCGTCTCTACTGACATACCATACTCGAATCCTAAAACCGCAAACTCGGATAAAGGACTATTGGCTACCTCCAAGAAATGACGCTGGTTGGGTTCCATGTGGTTCAAAGGCACTACGGCCCTTTCTGTCTCTTGACACACAAACATCGCATGACGCTGCGAGAACGTACCTCGACCTACATCTTGACCCGAAATACGAATATCGTATCCGTCCTTGATCAAAGAAGCAAACGCTAATGCCTCCGCGGTGGCCCAATCGAGTCCCTGTGTCGCCATCAGTTTCTTCTTGCGTTGATCGATGTGGTATTTCTGAAGTCGACTGTGTACTTGAATACCCTCAGGTGCTGTCACACTAGCAAGACCCAGTTGCTGAAGCTCCTTGGTATCATAGCCGGTGTCCGTTTGGGTCTGATGAAGACCGTGTTGCATAGATTTCCAATTTCCTTCGAGATGGAAAGAGGCAGGTACATAAGATTCCGCTTCAGAAAGTCCCTTTTCGAGTTCTTGCACATGGGCATCACGGACTTGCTTCGCTTCTTGTTCGTTCTCAAGTGTACCTTCTTCTAATAATTTGGACTCGTAAAGTTTAGGAACAGAGGTACGGTGTCTAATGTTATTGTACATGGTAGGTTGCGTAAATGCGGGTTCGTCTAGTTCGTTATGACCCCAGCGACGGTAACACATCAAATCGAGAATAATATCCTATTACACAAGAAGTGAGTCTCTTTTCTTTTTTTTTTTTTGGTTCAATAATAACTACTTTTCTAAATTTATGTCTATATTCAAATACTAAGTCTAAAGCACGTGCCACTTCTTCTGGGTAATCACCATTGACGTGAATGACGGGCACGTTAATCATTTTGCCAATATCTGAACAGTAGGCAGAAGAACGCGCGTTTTGCGCAGGTGTTGTGTAGCCAAGTTGATTGTTCACGACAATATGAATGGAGCCTCCGGATGAATAATGAGGAAGGTTCGACATACCAAACGATTCCATTACGATACCTTGACCAGAAAATGCCTATGATTATAAATTAGCTTTTCCCTCTCTTCTCTTATAGATAATAGGATAGTTACAGCATCGCCATGAATTTGAACACACATGACTTTATCTCCTAATTGACAACTGGAATCATAAGAAGCTAATCGGTCCGTCTGTTTTGCTCTTGCTTTTCCCATAACAACCGGGTTCACGGCCTCTAAATGCGAGGGGTTTGGAAACAACGAGACATGTACTTTCTTATTGTCAGCATACGTCAACGTAGGACTGTTGAATAGATGAGAAATGACATCGCCAGAACCAAGTGTACCTTGGGGAAGCTCAGAATGACCTTTCATTTTATGAAATAAAGCGGGGTAAGGGTATTCCAATAAATCACACAATAAGTTCAATCGACCACGATGAGGCATACCAATCACAACATCTTGAACGTCATGAAGAGCAGAGAGTTCAAAAATGCGATCCATGGCAACCATCATACTTTCTGCACCCTCGAGACCGTACCTCTTGACATTTGGAAACTTTTTACCAAGAAATTGATCAAACACCTAACACATCATGTTAGCACTTTGGTTGATCTTTGTGATTAAACATACTTCAGATTGGGATAAGATTTTATGAATACGTTTCTTTTGTTCCTTTGTTAATTGTGGCTTTTCCCAACTTTCAACAGCATGATACCACCATCTTCTTTCACTTGCAGACTATGTACCTCGTGAGAAAAATAAAAAAAAAATTGAAGTATGTTGTGTTACTGGTAAATGCATAAATTCATAGGCAATTTTCCCACAATAGACAGATTGTAAATGATTCATGATCGTCTTGAAATTAGCTGCCTGTTCTTCCTTTTCTGTAGCATGTAAAATACCCTTTAATTGGTACGTTTCATCTTTTTGAAGACCGTATCTTTCTGGCTTCAAAGCAAGCACTTCCCTATGAAAGAATAAATATCTTTCCTCCCTCTCGGTATTCGATGAAAACCTCCTTACTTTCTTTTCATAATATCCAAGGGATCAAGTTGAGCTCCTTCATGTCCGTGTGCTCTATACGCTTGTACCATACGTAATAAACTACCATGTTTCATACGATTGGCTAATTCTTCTTGTGTGTAATCGGGTAACTTGAACTCTTTGGCAACGCGATACCCATAAACACCATCATCGTGATAACGTCTAATGATTGCAGGCGTCTTTAGTACAAACCTACTCTTCTTACTTACAACTCGAAACATTGATCAAAAAGAAAATATATATATATATATATATATATATATAAAAAGAAAAGAAAAAAAACTTATCTCCTGTGTATCCTTTTTATACATATAACAAGCAAAAAGAAGCTCACGATCACATGATACCTCATCGTTACTGGTAGATATAGCAATATATGATTGCCCCCCCCCTTTTTTTTTTTTTATTTGAAACCAGAAGTTTTGGATTTCTTTTTCTTTTTCGAAACAGACTTTGAGCGTGAACCAAACGCACCTGGTACGGGTTGCGTGGATATGTCTGTAAATGACTTGTCTGTGTCTGGTACTTTCAAAGAACTTGCATCTTGGCTTGAAACCTTGTGACGAGAACGAGAAGTAGATGCTTCCACGACAATGGGCAAAGAATTATCTTCTTCAATTTCGATAATTGGTGGTACGCTAGATACATAAGACGGCGGTGCTTCACGTCTCGAAACGCCTCGAAAGTCTTCTATCGGTGGAATGATTGTTGTATCAATTTCAGGAAACTCAAGGTCTTTATACGATGTCGTTGTGTTTAAAGGCCAAAGGCTTGCACAGACCTTTGTCGTTGTTGTAGACGTGTATTTGAGTTTTTCTTGACACAAGTGTTTCATTGGGTTCTTTTTTTTGCGACCTAACAGTGTTGAAGGTTTAGGGCGAATGATTGAATTCATGAGTTGCATTTTTTTATCATGTGCTTCCAACATTTTGTCAGTAAATTCTGGATACAAGCATTCAGTTCTCATGATTGGGGGTATATGGATTTGTCTGGTAATTTCAATGTTTTCAAATTGTTCCATCTCTTGCAAAAATTCTTCCAAATCGTCAAGGCGATAGGGTAAATACGAGTCTTTTTCAAAGAGTTCATTACTATCAAATAAATATAAGTCCTTGTAGTGTTATATCTTCATTTTCATATTTACAATGTAACTGGGTATTGTAATTTTCGCGCTTTCGATGCAACTTTGGCTTTTACTTTCTTTGGCAATGGCTGTGAATCTGTGTACTCATATATATTGTTCAAATAACTTTCCATGTCATTCAGAAATACATGCCTCAATTCAGCAGTATTAGGCTTCCCTATCCTTGGAATTTTAAAAAGAATTTGATCATCTAACAGCTCTTGAAAGTCTTGATGATAGGTGAGTTTGTAATTCGGTTCTTTTTCTAATGTCATTTCATCGTTGCTTAGTTTCTCTTTGTTCATCTCTAAATACTGTACTCGAAATGACCCATCCTCAAATTGACGTTCTATGCTTATAAATTCTTTATCGTTAGATTGTTCCAATATGTTTACTTGCATTCCTGTTGTGGTGATATAAAGTGGCATTTTTCCAGCTCTTCCAAAATCCATTTGTGGTAATTCAAGTGCTTCAATATATCTCTTTATCATTACAGTACGCTGGGGGCTACAAAATCACAACAATGAATCATGGCGGTCTTTTTCCTTTTCCCTCTCCTTTACCTCATTACACTGGGTGTATTGACATATTCAAAATCCAAAAAAGCCAATTGTTGAGATGCATGAGCAAATATATAAAGTCTCCCTAAAAAAAAAGAATTACCTATTTAGTGATCATAATAACATAAGGAAATCCATATTTACATTCATTATTTTGCAACTTTTCTATAGATAAAAGGCTAGGTTTTCCTCGAGAAAAGCGATGTCTACAGGTAATCATTGGCTCTGTCGGCACAAGAGAGTCAAACAAAACGACGGATTTTTCTGTAGAAAAACAAAATAACGACCTACATTTAGATGTGGCAAAAGAAGAAATAGGGTTTTTTGAGGTTGCTAATGTTTTCGCTTCAATTGTATCTTTCTAAGCATTTTTAAGTAATCATCTTTCAAAAAACTAGTTTTTTTTTTTTTTTTGCTTACGGTAATTTCCCATAACTGGATACTATCAGGAGATGCTATGTAAAGCGTGGAAACAGAACCTCCGAATCCGCATGATTTCCACCGTGATTCATATGTAAGACCTTCAGGAAGTGGATCTATAGCTTCAAAAACCACTTCACCAGTATCAACATCGCGTATTGAAACATAGCCGTTATTGGTGATGAACAAGTATTGATATAAAGAAAAGGGACTTGGCTCCACATGAATAGGCATCGAATAATCAATATCGCTATTTGTTTCTGATTCGTCTGGTAAATAAAGTTCATTTTTCACCCGTACGTTGCCAGAATCGTCAATTGAAAGGACGAATATACTAGATGTTGTTCTAACCATCGCGACGACTTTGGTGCTGGTTTTTATCGGTGAAATCGCAATTTGACGAATAGGGCGTTTCAGGTCAATTATCTTTACTATTTCTGCACTATCAAATGGTATTTTTACGCTGTAATTTGGTCTCACTGTAAACTGCTTTACATTTGTTAAACATACAGCTATAGATGAACCTATCAATGCTTATGTCCTGTCTTTTTTTTTATGGCTTTTTTTTTACCCAAGTGAGAAAGATTAGGTCCAGCACATAACAAATACATTTTGTAGTCATGAATTGTGGTCGACGCTATTGTATTTCCTTTAAGTGGATCGCCTAATTCAAACTTCATTGCATCTTTATAAGCTTGCTGTATATATTTTGCACGATCAGCTCTCTTGAAATCAAGAATATCAATTGTGTATTCTTCCAATCGCTGTGATCGAAGTACCGCAAAAATCTGATCTGCTCGTCTTGTAGGCATAAATTCACTCGTCCTTGGTAATATTTCTTTTCCTTTGTAGAAATGAAGATCTAAAAATGAAAATGAGTGAATCGATAAAGAGGCAAGACCTATTTGAAATTACAAGTTGGGCCATTTGCAAAACGTTCAACTGGAATACCCACATCAACCACTTTATGAAAAACATCCTCTGGTAGTTTCGGTGTTGTATATGCCATGGTGAGGGGTAATGAAAAAGAAAAGCAAACATACAAACAAAAAAAAAAAAATTTTTTTTTTCATGTCGATAAATTCGGAGTTTTAACCATGACATAACAATCAAATGACTTCTATAGGTCTCTTTTGCAGAAAATACATCTACAAAAAAACTCCTTTTTGAAAGAAGAAAAAAATGTATTCGCCGATAGAATATATAAAAGGAGAGTTGCTTTTCTTGAATTTACATTTGTTTTTTTACTCTCATTTTTCATTATGAAAACAACGTTGATTTATGCTTTCGTTTGCTGCATGATTAGCATTGTAGTAAGTTTACCGTTCAAAGGTAAGGCGGTTACAGTAGAAGGAAGACCAGAGTTTATTGGCTGTGTGGATTCAAGAGTAAAATCACCCTTTTGTAGACAAACTGCCCTATGAAATTGTGTATAAACAATGCCGTACCTGATTATGTGATCTGTAGCAGTAAAAGAGCTATAAAAAAAAAAAGGAAAAGCTTTCTTCCAAGGTAAAAAGAAGAACAAGAGTAATATCACTCGGTCTTTTGTTTCTTTTCTCAAGGAACTCCTCCTGGTTTTTTTTTTTTTTTGTACGTCTTTATCCTCATGGACAAATAAACCTCCCACTAGTACGGTATCCAGACCTTTCTCTTTTCTTTTTTTTTTTTTTTTTTTTTGGACACAGCAGTTTTTATTTTAATGTCAGACTTCACAAAATAATATTCGTATTTTTATTGGTCGAAATCTTTTATTATGGTAAATCGAATTAATACTTTGAAAGTATTGTTCGATCATACTCAAATATGCCACGTATTCCTATATACGAAGAAGCATTAGGTAGCAAAAGAAGACAATACTTATTAAAATAGTCAGTATCGATGGTGATCATCAAATACTTGCCCATACAGTAAAATATACACGAAAAAACAACAACCTTTGTTAGTCATGCAGTACCCGTTTGGCAAGTTGCTTAGGCCCTTTCAAAGCTTGGTTCCATTTTAGCTTCTGTGCTGATGATAAACATGTAGTAGTTTTTAAGGTATGTGATGAAAGAAGATAATACAATAAATTAGGTACCAGTAGCTATTTCAAATAATACGTCAGGCCTTCCTCGATTGAATACGATAAAGAAAGTGATGTCAGCTGGTTGTGATCATCTAATCAAGACTTGGAGATACAAAAAAGAGAAAGGAGAGTGGATAGAAGAAGAGGCATTGGATGGTCATCCCGATTGGGTGTACGATGTCGCTTGGGCGCTTAATGTTGGTCTTTCAAAGAACTCTATTGCTAGTAGTTGTTCTCAAGATAAAACAGTATTGATTTGGACACCTACATCACTGGGCGATAAGTTTCCTGATGTTGTTTGACGTGTTAGTTGGTCTGGTAATGTGTTGTTCGATTCTTGCGCCAATAATAAAATGACTTTATGAAAAGAGCCATTAAAAGGTAATTGGGGACACTTGAAGCGTAGATTGTTATCAATTTAAAATACATAAAACCCTGTATCACAATACTAATTATGAATGAAAATATATAGTGTCGATCTTTTTTAGTGTCTTGCTCCAGTTATTAGCTGGGTGTAAATAACTGTTACTAAGCCAACATAATGGCCATAACTTGTAGTGTCACTTTGTCTATAGTTATGTACCTGTTAGATCATTAAAAAGCTGTTCTACTATTGCTCAATAATAATCGAAGAAACCTCAAAAAATATCTATATTTATACAAATAATCAAATTCTGGAATTGAATGTTCAAGTGTTACCAACAACTGGATTAACCTTAATTATTATATGATGTACTACCTGGGAATGACAACATAAATAGATAAGTATATCAATCTCCTTCCTTTCTCTCTTTTCCATTTCTTTTCTCTCTTTCCCCCCCCCCCTCCTCCTCCTTATGACTACAGTGGATGTCCCTTACCAAAGGGTTCAAGGCCAAAATGAACTGAAAGGAAGCTTGTTAATCAAATATAGATTAGCAAAAGCTTTAACCATGATCAGTTTATTCGCCATCGTCGTCATGGCAACGTTTTCAATTTTTTATCCCAGTAAGCTATTTTATGACCCAAGCAAAAAAATAAGGAGACTAAACAAGATATTTAGACTATAGCTTATATAATAATAGTAATATGCAAGAGGATAATGTGCAAGAAACAACGTCACACAACAATAATCAACAACTAAAAGAAGAAGAATCACGTTGTTATTTACCTTCTTCAATCAATATACCAGAAAGTGGCGATGGTTCTTATACACCTCCCCCTGTTCATCCTTCCCTTGTAAGAGCAGTTGGGTATGCTTCTAATGATGAATTTCAATTGTTTTGTCAAAAATATGATAAAGAACTAGAAACCTTTACTGACGCATGGCCCTACAATGAAAATGGAGAGTGCGGTAACTGGCAAGAACACTATACACAATTGCATGCCAAAAATAGACAGCTCTTGGAGAAATACAAAAAAGGGGAATTCCCTCAAGATATAGACATCGATAAAAGACCTAGATTCATTTCTTATATTTGTAAAGAAGTACCTAAGGATAGTAACCGTGGTTGCGGTGGTTTAGCTGATAGAATGGGAGGTAAGTGAATTGGTGATAGGGTGTATTGATCGAAAATTAATAATGTTTTTAGGCATGGTCTCAACCTTCTTTTATGGATTATTAACAAACCGTGCTTATTTATTAAACTGGGCTCCCATGAACCCTTTACCTATTGAAACCGTTTGGGAACGTCCTCATGTTGATTGGGTTCATGATCCAGCAGAGATGGAAGCCTTGTTTGACGATGACGAAAATCCTCTTTTAGGATACCAAAAAGTAGATACTTTAAACAAGAAACATAAAGATTTGACTGCCATCATGTTTCCTGATGGTGGAAATACTGAATTTGATGATTTATGGAACAAAACAGTAAGCCTCTCTCTACATATAAAAATGTAGAGTTTCTTAATTGAATATATGATAGTATGTTGAAGTAAGATCCAATCGTGGTTATATTATCCGTACATTCCAACTTTCAGAACATTATCGCAAACAATTAAACGCAATGGGTTTAACAAAAGACAATACATTTCGATGTCTCACCAACTATTTATTCCGACCTACCATTGGCGCCAGACGTTTCTTGAACGCTTACAAAAACTTGTTTGCCATGGAAAGTATCCTCAGTATCGGTATTCAAGTGCGTACAGATGACCATGCCTTGTTAAACCCTCATAGCGACCACAATGGATTGGAATTATGGGGTCACTTTTTGAAATGTGCCGGAGAACTTGCTAGTTTCAAACGCGAATCACATCATAAACACATTGTTTTCTTTTTAGTCACAGACTCGGGCCATTTACGCGATGAATTCTTATCGTTAAATCACAACAAGGCATTGGCCAAGAAATACTTGAGCGAAGAAATTGTGGATATTTCGAGTATGGTGGTGACAGGCCTACCCATTGAACACATTGAACCTGAACAAATTGCGAAATACATTACGGATGAAGAATTTAGAGAAATTAACTTGGCTCGTATGTTGCCAGGTGTCAATAGTGCGTATATGGAAAATTGGTTGTTGGGAGAAACTCAATATCGCGTCATCAGCGTCCAAGGTTATGGAAAGATGGCTGCGTTTTATTCAGGTGATGACAAAACTTCTATCTCCATGCCAAAGGTAAAAAAAAAAAAAAAAAAACAGCAGTGTAAAAAATTCAATACTAATGCATTTATTTAGCCAAGAAAAGATCGTGAATTTCCTCAATGTAATACAGAAGCTGCATTTACTACTTTTGACTGGCTCAGTACTCAATGGAGTTTGGGATAAATCAATAATGTTCATATACTATAATTCATACATATTTAATCTATACACACTGAAAGCTAAACATGTAAATTCTATATAAATAAACATAATCTCTTTATACTAAAATGTTGAATAAATTATTGTACAGTTTATTAATAGTAAATATGTAGTATACAAGAAGGAATCTATTTCTTTAGGTGAAAAAATGAGAAAGTCATCTGACCATTGTTCAATTTGAGTCTTTCATCTCTTGTCTTTTTCCAAATAGGACCAAATTTCAAAAGGATAGGCACCAAGATGTTTACAAGAGTAACGCATAGACCAACGATAGTAAACATCCATCCAATGCCTAAGTTTTCAATACCAGGATCAATACAGACAGTTGCGATGGCACTATATCGTAAAAGATGAGTTATTATATACTACTTGAATATATATATATATATATACCCCAAGAGACAACGCATCAAGTTATTAGATGCTGTAATGGATGCACCTTTTCCAGGAAATAAATCAACAATCAAGGTTTGGACACAGACAGTGGTAGAAGATGTACTAAAACCAGCTAAGATAGATAAGAGATTAATATGATTTCTTGTGGTTTTTTTTTTTTTTTTTTTTTTTTTTTTTTGGATATATCTATTTTACTTAGGAATTGTAAAACTAAGGGTACAGGCAAAGGTGCATTGATATACATGCACCAGCCATAGACAATTGGCATCGTATCTGCAAAAATCAAACTTATCCAGCAAGAGCCTAGTCGAGCTCTATAATAAGAGAAAGACTCATCACCCAAGCCTTTTTCTTTCAATTTTCGATTGTAGTTTCGTAGTTCTCTATCCAAAAAGCGACCTTTGACGAAGGAGCCTAAAATAGTGCCAACGCCTTGACTCAAGAAGCAAAGACCAATCTGTAATTCGTTCAAATTATAGCGAAGACTGAATTGCTTTGTGGTAGACACAAGAAAGAAATAAAACGACATGTAAAGCATACCATTAAACAAGAGCGCTAAAAAGAGATCAGGTTCCGTTAAAAAGATGAATGGCTGCAAGAAATTCATGGGACGACGAGGACCTGCTTCTTGTTTGATTTTAGCAATCTTGGCTTCATCTAATTTACCTCGGCGACGTAACAGCCATTGCCAAGGTGTTGGGTTGGCGTATCCTGCGCCATTACCAACAAGTGATCGTAGGGTTTCAGGGACGAATAAACCCACAAAAACAAAAGAAGAACTACCGAGTATAAGTAAAAACCAAAAGATCCATCTAAATATATACGGTTAGATTCAACTACGCAAAAACTGGGATGTTTTTATATAGTTACTTCCAACCTAATTCTTGAGCAAAGATGCCTCCTAAAACTGGACCTAATACAGGACCCAGTAATTGACCAATGGAGTATACACCAAAATAAGAACCTCGTCTAAAAGAAGGAATCAATCAGTCTATATATATATATAAAAAAAAAAGAAGAAATAGTCTAATAGACTTACTTTTTGGTGTCTGCTATATCACTTAAAATGCCTGCACCAATTGCAATGACAGAACTTGAGCCGAAAGCTTGTAACATTCTACAGATCAACAAAGTAGCATAATTTTTAGAGAGTGCTAGGCCGATACAAGCACCGCAATAGGCGACCATGGTTGACATTAAAACTGGTCTTCTTCCATAACTATCTGCAATAGTTCCCCAGAAAGTAGGTGAAATTGCTTGAAAAATCATGTATACTGTCACTGTTAAATTGACATTCTCTGTCGTTGTATGTAATGCCTATAAAGAGATTTAGCTCCATGTTTTTAATGATAAAAAAAGAGAGATATATACCTCTTGTATTTGATTCAAGGCAGGTACATAAATACTAGCTGTTAATGGTGAAATCATACTTGTTAATGCACATATAGTAAGGAATCGAATTTGTTGAAACGTGGAGAATATGGTATAAGGTTCTTCATCTTTTGTAGCTTCTTTTTCTTGTTCTGTAATGGTAGAACTCGCTTCTTCCAATTGCTTGGTTGTAGGTGGATTTTCTGATCCCATAATATAATACAATTAAATAAAAAAAAAAAGGGAACAAAAAATAGATTAGAAAATACTATCTGTTATAATGACTTTTGGGTAGTTTCACAAAAAAAATTGATTGGCGGCGGTTACAGAATCTCTATGTAATTTTTCTGCTTTGTTTATATAATCCCAATCAAAAGAACTCTCTTTTGCAAAGTTAAATTAGGATTAAACAAAGGCTCAGTATTTTATCATCTAAAAGAGTGGACATGACTATAAAAGAGCAAAAGTGCATTTGAAGATGATAAATCCCATTTCTTTATGTGCGGGGGAGGGAGTTACATCATTTTTCAGAAAAAAAAAAAATTTTTTTTTTTCTTCCGCGGGAAATTGATCACCCCTAGTTACCCTATTTGAGCTTTTTATACTTTATTTGGCTAATATTCATCCGCAGTTTAATGCCATCTTCGATCAAGATTGTTCCATTAGAGCCTTATAGAGATCTCTCTAAATAACTTGTTGGTGTCTAGTCGTTAAAGATGCCTTGTTGTCGTACAGCACATAAAGGTTTATCCAATGAGCCAAGAACGAATTGAGTTTTTGAGTCATCTGTCAAATCGGTTCCTTTTCCCTTTTGAACCCGATCGGTCAAGCCCGTACTTTGATTGGATTGGATTCCGTCCCTTTTTGCTCAACGAATGACTTTAAGGCTCGCTTTTCAAACAATGGTGATTTAGGAATAAATAGACCGAAGCGCATTCACTTGAATTCATGCTTTGCAAAAATGGATACATCATTATGTAATTTTTAATACACACACACAATGCCGTGGCGTCGGCGATCTTTTTTCTTATCGTCTCTAAATAAGGGTTGTATTCTTAGTGTAAGTTTCAATTAGGCCGAAAGTCATTGATTAATAATGCATAAAGCAGCTGGTTGTTATCTTGTATAGAGTTTACGAGTTTGATCCCTAACAAAGCAAAGGGCGGACTTCTAAGGCGTATATATTGTATATGTAAAGAATGTTCTAGAGTATAATGTTGTTGTTGTGTAGCAACATGTTGCATAGTTACTCTTTTAAAATGGCGTTTTTTCAACATTAAAAGAATCCAAAGTGCATATAGCTTAGATACACTATGTATGCTGAGCATAGGTTATGTAGCCTGTATATGCCCACGAGTTATCATAACTGTAAAAAGAAGAATTAGGGAGAGAAAGACTTTTATGAGACATGAGCTCTATATATAAATAGATACCTTATTAAAAAGAAGTGCTACTTTGCATAGTATATCGAATACAGAACTATAAAAGATTGTTTTGCGTTACAAAGACGCACATGACCTTAGTGATAATAACAACACTAAATATAAGTTGAAACCCTTTAGTGTCTTGTGCTTCGAACAATAGAATAACCAACTCTTTTATAAAGCATGCATGTATAAAAAGAAAGGCTCACGAGGACATTAACATTTATTACATTATTAGATATTTTTGGATTTCTCCTCACTTTCCCCCCTAAAGTTGGTGGCGTATCACATTCACCACTTGATGTGTGTGGGTGTGTGAAATCTGACAAGATATCGACTTTAAGAAGGTTTAATGAGATCGATCGCGCACGTGCTACACCATATATATATATATATATATATATATATATAACTCAACAGAATGCAACATAATGAATCATAAGGAGAAGTTTATCGATATATATATATATTATGTTTACATGACTTGATTATTTTTGCGTAGTTTTATCCATACTAGGTAATACATTTGAATCGTAAGATTATCATACATATACTAAGTTACTTACTAAGACCACATGCATTGCATAAAGTACGTGGGCCTATTTATACTTGTTGATAAATAATGAGTTTCATTTTATATACTGTGTAATGTACCTAGGGGTCCCTTTCGCCATTCTGGTGTTTCTGTGCTATATAGTGTGATTTTTACATATTAGTTTTATATAAAAGAATATAATACAGTAGTTTACCTGTGGCATGATTGGCATTGATATTTGGGTTTTATGATTTGATCATGGTTGTGTGCCTTTGTTTGTTTATTTATTTTCTGCTGTTTTGAGGAGCACTTAGTTGGGGAGTCTACTATAAACCTTTTTTTTGTTAATTGGTGTGGTGGTGGGTATCTACTTTTTAATATCATGTCATTCAATTCACGAAAACTTGGTAATCTTTGACGCTTTTTTTAAACAGTTAAATTTCTATAAATTTGTTTGCTTGTTTATATACCTCATTTATTCTGTATTAGAGCAAATGAGAAAATACATAGTATTTCTAGTTATTGTTATTGTTTTTGTTTACCTTCTAGGTAGTGACAAAGGCGGGAGGTGATAGCCTGCGTGATCAATTGAGAAAAAACGGCTATGATTATCAGTCATTTCTACTTATTATTTAAAAAAGAAAAAAAAAAAAAAAAAAAAAAAAAGAGAGAGAGAGATTTTTTGGAAAGGGGGCGAGTTATTATTTCAAGTTGCACTGAAGGAAATAAAGTTGAAGTGTTTCTTCGGAAGCACCCGCACTTTCTTTTTTATCTTGTTGGGCAAATACAAATTCTTCTTTTCTCTTTATTTTCTTTTTTTTTAAAAAAATGGTAACTTGGTTATTTGAAAATCATCAATTCACCAATGCATGGATACCATTTGATAGAGTAAATCAAAAGAAACTTGAATATGTTTATAGACATTATGAAGAAATAGAAAATAAAAAAGATTCACAAATACAAGTTGATCTCGAAGAAGAAGACCCTTCAATACACTCCTTAATTGAATATAAAAACAACTGCATTTACGTCGTATTGAAAGACACTCATTTTGAACAACCAATTACTTTATATCCTATTTTACTACTAGGTTCTTTACCAGATAGAGACATTTTAATCATAAGAGCTGAAATACTAGATCATGTAAATAATAAATATCTAAACACCTATGATATACAATAAGCAGGCAAGTCACGTCTTTTTTTTTTTTTTTTTTTTTTTTTTGTCAGTTGACTAAAAGTCAAACTACAACAACAACAACTGCAATTATCATTTGATACTTCTTCTTCATGCGAAAACAGGCAGTTATGGTATAAGCATGGTAGTACTTTAATGCCATAAACTATACTACTGACAAGAGCCAAAGAGGAAGATTTATAGGCTCAATGTAGCTTCTTTTGACAAAACAAATGCAACGACTAGGTTTAATATTTATATTCCTTCAAACTCTTCTTTTTTATACAAGTATTATTTATGCATGTATTTATGATACCTTCTCGATCCAATTTTAAGGTTGGCATGCTTATTCTTATAATCAAGCTTCTTTTGATTAAACCAGTCTATAGCTTTGATGTCATATACCCATCAATTCGAACAAAGTATTAGATTGACTGTTCCAATGATATGGCTAGGAGGGTTGTTTTTATAGTCTAAAAGTGCATTGATATCAAATGCCCCTTTTGCCAGATTATCTTAGCATATGAACCTGCTGCATGAATGGGTTAAATAATACCAATCCTACTGTCCCTTTGTATTGTTCCATTACCATTTAAATTTGGAGATTTGTGAAAAGCCATACCATTCATGTCAAGATTGACAGTTTCTTATTCAAAAATGTTCTTAAACGGGTTTTAATAAAACAACTTTAAATTCCTTCTTTTTATTTATTTATTATCATTATTTTCACTCTATGGGAGGCAATAGTCTTAATTTACTTACTCCTCCAGAGCAGTTTGGCATTGTTGAGCCTGGTATATACCGTTCTGACATGTTGCAGCAACCCAATTATTCTTACATGAAACAATTTGGCTTCAAAACACTTGTCATGCTCAGTCCAGAATTACCAAACAGAGTCACCACCAACTTTATCGAAGAGGGCAACATTAAACTGGTTCATGTCGGTATGGCCACTTGGAAACCTACTCAACCATCGACTTGGAGACCTGTTTCCGAAGAATTAGTCAAAGAAGGCTTAGAATTAATATTAGATGTAGAGACACATCCCATCTTAATAATGTGCACTTCGGGTATTCATGAAACAGGTACTTTGGTGGGATGCTTAAGAAAGTTGGAAGGTTGGAATTTTAGTTCAATAGTGACAGAGGTACTTTTTTTTTTTTTTTTGCCACGTCTAACAACATTTGGCTCATGAAGTTATTTTAGTATCGATCCTATGCAGGAACTAAAGCAAGATACGTAAACGAACAATTTATAGAGCTATTTGACTTGGATTTAGTTACACTACCGCTACATTTACCAGAGTGGTTTCTTGAGCAACAAAGGATGAAGGTGAATAAGAAAAACACAGCTCGTTGAATTCACATTAATGAACTTATATAGGCTGAAGAAGAGGAAGAACAAAGACAGCTTTTATTGAAACAATAATGTAAATATAATAAATTAAAACAGGGTATATATTATGTATATTGTATAAATCTATTTGTTTACTCTGGTTGCATAACACCTATACGATTGCCAACTTGTACCAGCGTCTCTACTGCTCTGTCCGAATTATTAAGCAAATCATGATCAAAAGCAATCTTGTCTTTTTCAAAGACAACAATTAATGTGGATCCACCAAAAGCAAAATACCCCATTTCATCACCACGTTTTAATGTATCGCCTACTCTTGCTGTCATAATAATCGATCCAACCAACATGGCCCCTACGCAAACAACAACTACCTTGCCAAACTCTTTTGATTCTATCCAAACCACTGTACGCACATTTTCCCCAAAGACATCAATCCTAAAATAGATCTCTGTTATTCTTTTTTGCTCATACCCCCTCCCCTCCCCTTATTTTACGTTGTTCGAATAGCCATGGGATTCACTGTATAATACTGACCAGAAATATGCTTGATTTTCGTAATAACACCATTCACTGGAGAATGAAATCGATGGTAATCCTGAGGAGCCAATCGAAACACAGTCACGGATCCTTCTTCAAATGCCGAGGCGATGAGTTTTTTAATACTGAATTCACGTCCTTTGATCCACAACCGTGTAGCTTCGGATACTGTCTCAAAGGCCGTCATGCGACAATCGGCAGGACTCACAGCGATGCGAGGGTCGTTGGGGGTATCCGGTGGTCTTGAACCTGGCTTCAACTTTCGATAAAAGAACTCATTAAACGTCTTGAAACTCGACACAGGCTTCCATACTTCATGCAGCGGGATGTTGTGGAACTTGATAAATTGAGGAATTTCCTTGACAGATTCAGGTGAGTCAAAACGACGGCCCTGTTTGAGCGTCAAGTGGGCCAAGATACGTTGTGCGCCCTTGGATTGAATACCGGATTTCATACGCTTGTACACGAGACGCATGCCAAGTCGGACATGCACGCTCATCTTTTCTTCAATCAAGTGGCCAGTACGTCGATCTTGAACGAGAATATTTGCATTATCCTACTAGGCGTGGTTAGCACTTTAATCAAGATGGTTTATATATAAATGATTTTTTTTTTTTTTTTTTTTTTTTTTTTTTTTTTTTTTTGGAACCGATCATTAACTAATCAAAATATCAGTCTTTTTTTAAGGCACTGGCTCCTTATTCATATGGAAAACCATGTTAAGTGCATGGATATGATATAATGCTACCAAATCAAAAGAGTGATAGTTCAGGTGAAGATTGCATTTATGACATTACAATGGTACTGTTTTTGAAAATAGTTTTCAAAAAAAAAAAAAAAACATCCAGAGCATGAAATTTGACGTTCCTCTTACCAATTGTCTGTTGATAATCGAATACTATCAAGCAGTTGCATATACTTTTGCGGTTTAAAAGGGGTTTGAGTTGTATATAAACTGATACAAAAACCTCATCTTGATTAAAAAGAAAGATCGTACTTAAAGATGAATAACATACTTCATAAATCTTTCATGTTTTGCTAGCATTTTATTTCTACATACTCTTTTTATGTTTTCTAAATGTGAACTGTCTAATTCGAGTATACGAGATCCTTACCACCATAGCTGACTGGTCAATGTTTATTGAGCTGTCTACAAGCTGCAAAGCACATATTCTTTCATTAAAATAATAGCAAGTGCGCGCTTCTGAGTTGGTGAGAATGATATACAACGGCTGCTTAAACTTCTTTCTGGACATGGTATTTTTCTGTAATACAGCCGTCATATAAAGGAAACTCATCTCTGTCTTGAGAAAGATAAAAAAAAAAAACATGCGTTGCTTGAACTTTTGTACAAACAAAGGACAAGTTATTCTTTCTTGTATTTTTCTTTCTAGCAGGGCAATGATAGGCTGGATGAGAAAGTTGTGAACGCCCTTTTAATTTACCGAGATGAGGATATATGGCGTATATTTAAGGACACAGATTAATAATGACAATAGAGTTGAATACGAGAAAACCCAAACGTTTAGTCCAAGGTCCGTGTGTTGTAAAGATATTCATGAGCCACACAGTAGCTATGCTCATTGTTCGACCATGTTTTTCAAAAACAACATCGTCTTTAAACGAGGATGGCGTGTGTGTAAATTGTACCTTTAAATTGCAAAAAGACCCTTGAGGGCTTATTTCTTGGGAGAACGTTAATAATATCTTATCTCTAATCAGGGGATTCTGGGGGCAGTCGATATAACCCGACATGTTTACTGCGAAGAGTTACTTAATTGACTCTTTTCAAATACTGTTTGAAATGGCTTAACGTGTCTATGTCTAGTAGCATCAATATCTTCAGAATTGGACATTGAGCTCTTGATATATGAAATACTTGTAGGTTGGGTATAAATGTCATTATGTAGTTTATTGGTTGTTTTGGTAGCTCAGGTACACAGCCAAGCTTCAGTGATTTTAGGTTTTTTTTTTTTTTTTTTTTTTAGCACGGCTTGATTTACACATTTCACAATCCCGGTCATATACCAGATCCAATTCAAATGAGCATGGTTGTTCGCTATATTCGTTCAACAGTCCAGTCAGTGTCTGGGCTTGTCGTAAAGATAAGACACTCAAATGCTTTAAATGACTAAAATTTTCCTTTGTTGCAAGATTCCAGCATTTTAAGTGTGTTATTCTATCCTTGAACCGAGGATTTACAAAAAAAATACCTCTTTTTATAACGGGATACAATCCCGCTCTTTCCTTGGATAAGATATTTCTTAATTCTGACTATGTTGGGTAAGTTGAGAATCAATTCAAGAAATTCTTCTTTGCATAAAAGTTTCTGGTAGCTGTATGTATCATAGAAATGAAGGTGCTGTAAAAATTAGACTAACTTTGCTTCCGTCAACTCGGGTCTGCTTTGTAAATTCGAGAAGTTTTTGTTGTTACTTCTCATCTAGTTCAATTTTATGCTAGTAGGCGTGTATGATAAAGCTGAATTTAAGATATTTACATGTTATCATACATTCCTAAATGTCCCTTTGATCCAAATTGGAGGTTATAGTTTTTACCAGCTCAGGAAGTAGCAGGACCATTGAGCAAAGTTAACAAGATATATCAAACAAGAAAAGAAAGTAGTTGCTAGTATAAATTGCTTTTATGTTGGGTTAGCAATATAACATAGACTATAATATAGTTTACTGACTGACCTACTATACCACTCAGTGCCTTATTTTACAAGCGTCAGCGAGCAAGAACCACAAAAGCGCAGTGGTGATGGTGATGCCCTATAGTGAATAGTTACATTTATGCAGCTTGGCTAAAATCTGCAGCAGAAGGTAAACAGTCTCTCGTAACAACAATGCTAAAAACAATATCGGCTCACTATAGTTTAAGCCCTTTACTAAGATTTAAAAGAACTCAAAGTTTAGACATTTTGTATTTTAATGTAAAGATTAAAACTAATTAGTTCAATGATTAGATTTCCAAGTTGGCTGGGCTGCTTATGATTAGCTATCGTTCTTAGTACAGAAACCTTATTGTATTGTATCCATAAAGTCATGATATTATCGTGTGTATGTGGCGCGCGATAGGTCATGTTAAATTATGACTTTGTGTTGTACCAGCATCATCATCCCACAACTGCGGATGAGGCGTTGTCAATTGGAATTATAGTGATACAGCAATAATGGCCATTAAGGAGGGTCTGGAAGCATTCCGATATTGACAGTGTTACACTGTCCTATTGGAATCTCGACTGTTTATAATTTCTATTATTAGCGACACCTTTTGTAAAGTATGTAGCTTTTTCATAATAATCCGAGATTGTTTTTGTAAACAAAAGTAGGGCATACAAAGGGTTTGAAATTGAAAATTCAACGGAAGAAGCCACACCATTAAAAAAGGCTAGTACCAATTTTGTTTGAATATGTAAGGGAACATGTTTAATAATCTCGTAGGAAACTAACTAATGAAACAATGAAGAAGTCGCCCCCTCCTTTTTTTATCCCCTTCGTTATACTATTTTCGCGAGAGAGAGAGAGAGAAGGGGGGGGGGAAATGCCTTGAATAAATTCTTTTTTCTTTCTTTTTTTATCCTAAATTTTCCTTTTTAAAAATGCCAGAAGAAGAGCTTGTTGATAATAAAGAAATTGAGACTCAATTCATTGAAAAAACTTCTTCTAATGAATTCGGACATGGAAAGGGGGGTTTCTTGACCGCTTATTTTAATGTCGTGTGCGTTGTTGCAGGTACAGGTACTCTGGGTCTCCCTAAAGCATTTGCACAAGGCGGCTGGCTAGGCATTCTCATTTTGCTTTTAGCGTATACTATGGCTGTCTATTCTGGTATTGTTCTCATTCGCTGTCTGTACTATAAACCAGGTGAACGTTTACACGGGTTTAAACAAATAGGAACGGCTGCCTTTGGTTGGGTCGGGTATACTGTCTCCTCCGTCCTTCATTTGTTAAATCTCTTTGGATGTCCTGCTCTTTACCTAGTTCTTGCCAGTAACAACATGGTAGCACTCCTGAAAAACTATGCCACTGCTTCTTTAATTAGTTATAAGGTATGGACGATTGTGTGGGGCGTATTTTTAGTGATACCCTCCTTGGTAATGAAGACACTGAGAGAAGTGACTTGGGTTGCTGCTACAGGGGCAATTTGTACAATGATTGCTGTCTTTGTAGTGGTCATTGAGGGTCCATTGACTCGTCAAAGTTATCCCGAAAATGTAGTGGTACAGCACGATTCAGTGATTTGGTCTGGTTTCCCTGTAGCGCTTTCTACTATTGCCTTTTCATTTGGTGGTAACAATACATATCCACATGTTGAACATGCCTTGGAAAAGCCTCATCAGTGGAAATATGCCGTGACAGCAGGGCTTACAACTTGTACAGCACTTTATTTTTTAACGGCGATTCCTGGGTACTGGTCGTTTGGTAGAGAAACACAATCTCCTATTTATAACAGTTTAGCTACTGGATCTATTGGACAAGTAGTGTCGATGATTGTCATGACGATCCATGTCATTCTTGCTATTCCTATTTATACAACATCGTTTTCACTTGAATTTGAAAAATTCATCGATGCGACAGACGAAAGATTGGGGCGGGTACGTGCGTGGCTTGTTCGAGCGGTGATTCGTATTGCAACTATGATGATTTTAGTGATATTGGCAGCGTTTATTCCATTTTTTGATGATTTCATGGGACTTATTGGTGCTTTGGCCAACTGTGGTCTTGTATTCTTGCTGCCGATCCTTTGCTACCTAAAATTGACAGGTATAAAGAATAAGCCAGTCTACGAACTGGCTTTTTGTGGTTTTACCCTATTCTTGGGTATTATTGGCTGTGTTTTTGGTACTATAGATTCCATTACAGCCTTAATTAGAGATTTTAAACATTAAAAAAGATATTAATTATGTAATAATAAGAGTGATCTACAGTTTATTTGTGTAATCCTTTTTGCGTCCTTGTTTTTATTTAGTTTTCATAGCAATTAACTCACTATTTCCAAATATAGTAGTTTTTTTAACTTAAAAACAATTGGTAACTTTTTGAAATTACAATTTGAAACTTCTTGTGGAATTTTATAACAGCGCGAAAATTCTTTTGTTTTTTTTTTTGTGTAAGTGGATATGTTAATATTTTGGTTGCGCAGTTGGTTGATACAGTAAAGACATGTTGAGCGGTTCATGTGCACAATTTCATGATTGTGCGCTGTATTACACGCATTTTAAAACCTCATTTTTGTGTGCACATTTTTTTTTTTTTTGGCCTAAATATATCCATTTTACCTATTTTAGCTTTTTATAATGATATAGGATGGTCTAAAATGCATGCAATTTATTTCATGACTCAGTTTATTAAATATTATCACAGTATTGACAACATTTTAACTAAGAATGACACTTTTACATGTTATTACAACATGTGTTGTTTTTTTGTTTGTTTTTATTGTTCATTCAATGACGGATCCGGGTTCTCCGATAAAAAAAAAAAAAATAACATTTGTTCGTTTCACATGAATTCAAAACAAATGACAGTTAGTCAAGTTTCAACTGGGAATTTGCCTGAAAAAATAACAACGAATTTTCTACAATGCATGTTTGCTTCCCTTTAAAAAGAGGAAAAGATGCAGTTGAAATGTAAAGAAGGGTATAAAAAGAAGATGATCCCCTTGTTAATTAAGGATGTGGGTACTGTGTACCTTGAAAACTTAAACTCCCCAAAAATAATGAGATTGTAAAATTCCAGACCAGATAGCACGTGACCTGCTTTTTTTTTTTTGTTTATAAATATGACCAGGGAAAATAAAATTATCTTTTTTCCTTTTTTTTTCAACCTTTGTTTTGATAACATTTATACCTATATATTTTCAGCTGGTTCTGTTTAAATCATGTTAAATAAAGACTTCACAAAAATGCATATTCAAGGTAAAAAAAAGAACAACAAAACGAAAAAGAAAAGGTTTACTAAAGTTTAAAATGTAGATACCGAAGTTTCAACAGCCAGGAGCTGTTCACAACTTGAAATTGATAACGCATACTTGTCGCATCAAAATGAACTTTTAAACAAAGAATTAGCTCTTTCAAGATATACAATTAACGCATTAAAAAATATTGCCACTCAAAAGGATACAGCTTTAAATGAAACTAAGCTGGAATTGGAAAAGGCTTTACAACATATTCAATTTTTAACATTCAGTTTGAATCAACAAAGAAGATACAGCAACATGGGCTTATCTGTTGATAACGAACTATCTGACGACATGTCTGAAGAAGATGATTCTTTATTGGCTGTTGAAGACCAAAGACGCTCTATAAATATCATGTCTAAATTACCCTTACGTCAACCCACTACTACTACCACCACTACTGCATTGTTTTTTGATAATAATTCTGCATTAGATTATTAAAAGAAGAGTTGATCTCTTTCCTGTACAAAAAAAAAAAAAAAAAGAAAAGAAAAAAAGCATTTCAACCAATCATATTTATTTAAATATAATAATAAATTTTTTTTTTTTTATATATTTATATTTTTTTTCTCTCTCCTTTTTTTTTTTTCATAAATAAATGAACACGATTTCATCAAAACAGAGTAATGCTGTTAATGAACACATTGGACAACGCGTAAGTATTCCTAGTCTTGAAAATACGACAGGCATTCTACGTTATATTGGTCCAGTCGATAACAAGGCAGGCATTTGGGCGGGTATTGAGCTTGATAATAAAGGTCAAGGCAAGAATGATGGCAGTGTTCAGGGGTAAGACTACAATAGATAAAAATAAACAATAGATTATTCATATCTATTATTGTAGTAAACAATACTTTACTTGTTCACCTAACTCAGGTATCTTTATTTCTGTAAATAAAATCACAATCCTTCCTCCAAGATCTTCTTCTACGCCAAAGTCAAACATTGCAGCTCCAAGGCCTTCAAAACAAAACTTGTCAACTACTATTAGACCCTCAAAACAAAATTTATCCACAACTACAAGACCTTCAAAGCAAAACTTAATGCTTGTTAGACCCTCTAAACAGAACTTATCAACAACAAGACCTTCTAAACAAAACTTATCCCATATATCAACAAGACCCTCTAAAACACTTTCATCTAGGCCATCTCAACAAGATTTATCAACTAGGCCCTCAAAACAAAATATAGCTTCAAGACCTTCCAAACAAAACATAGCTTCAAGACCTTCTAAACAAAACGTAGCGACTACTAGGCCTTCTATCTCTCCAACAACAAGAGCCACAAAACACAGTTCCCTCACTTCATCGAATTCTACACCAAAAATATCACATACCTTACGTAGCTCGGCTATACCCCAACAGGCCCCAACACCCACTTCTCCCCCCTTACAACTCCATTCCTCATCAAGCACCACCCTAACATCTACCTCCTCTTCTTCTTCATCTATTCAACAAACGAACAACAAGGGTCTCTCACCTACTCCACCTCCCTCTCAACAGGAAAACCACGATGCTACCAATCAACTCTACGATATGCTTGAAAAGATTCAAAAAGAACGTGATCAACTCTTAAAAGACATGAAAGCCAAAGAAGCCGCATGGGAACGCCTTGTTTCCTCCAAAGAAAGCCTTTCCGTTCAAGTCCAAGAAAATGAAGCCTTACGTCAACGTCTTTCAAGAGACCTTGAAGCAGCACAAAATCAAGTAGAACAACTTCAACACTCACTTGCCGAAAAGGATGCTTCTATTGCTAAAAATGTGCGTCAAGAAGAACAACAGACACAGGATCAGAAACGTATTGAACGTCTGGAGACATTGGTGCGCGAATTGCAGCAACAGGTAGCACTTGATAAAGAGACAGAACAACAATTAAGGCGAGAACATGCAGGCACACTAGAACAGGTGCGAAAGGAAGTGGCACAGAGCGAATTGACATCGGCTTCGCTGGAGAAGGAATGTGAAGAATTACGTAGTGCAGGACTTGAGGCTATACGTGCTTATGAGGCTTCTGTCATGGAACTCAAGCAGCAACACCAAATTGCACTTGAACTTAAAGACAAACACGTGCAACAACTCGAAGCGACTATTGCCGATTTGAGACACAAACAAAGTACATTGTTTGACGATAATGAACGAGACGATGAAAGATACCCTCATCAAGAACAAGATCAGCGTCATCGATTAGAAGAACAACTCGAATTGGCCATGGTAGAACTGGATCTTGAACGACGCACAGTCATCACCATGGGACAAGAGATAGATCAACTCAAAGCAGAACTCAATCAACAACGTCAACAAACCATCAGTTTAGAGCAAAAGTTGGACAATGTACAAGCTGAGTTTGATAAAGAGGTGCAGGATAAGAAACGAGTCATGGAAGATGCAGATGCAGCTCTTGAATCACAAACAAAGATAGAAGACGAACTCTATCAGCTCAAGTTGTCTCATAAAACACTGGAAGATGATTACACTAAGCTCATGGAATCAAACAAACAACTTGAAAATGAGTATCACAATTTAATGGATGAGATGCTTGTGCTCGAAAAACAACAGGTGAGTGGCGACGAGAGCACCCCACGTGACCCTATCTTGCAACAAAAAATTCTTCAGTTGGAGAAAGAAAACGAATCACACCGTCGTAGTTTGTCAGCCGAGAAATCACAAGTTCAACGACTGAGTAAAGATCTCGCGGAATTGGAATCGTTGGTAGAAAACCGTGCTTTTACTGAAGCTGAATTAGAGGAACAATTGGAACGAGAACGAGAGAAAGTCAAACAATTAGAGAAGAAACTGGATGCTTTAACAACGGATTCGAAACCAACATATTGTGAACTGTGTGAAAAGTATGGTCATGATATTGTAGACTGTAAAGCTGAATTATCTAATTTGGTAAGTACACATAATGATTCAAATTAGCATGTTCACTTAAATTCCTTTTAGTATTGCGAGAACTGTGATGAATATGGTCAACACAGCACAGATGATTGTCCTAATCAAGATGAGACCTTTTAACAAGTGTACATTTATTCCCCTCTAGAAACCACAATATAAATAAAATGTTTATAATACAATGTTGTACATTTGATTCAAGTTCAGACAATGAACGTGTAAATATCTAACTTTTATATTAAAGCCGATAGTCTTTTTTTTTTTTTTTTTTTTCCCTCTTCTTTACAAACATACTACACTGACTCTTTCGTATCATCACCACTAGGCAAAAAGTGGCGGCTAAATAGTGCTTTGTGGGCGACATATAATGCGTCTGGGTACATCAACAGTTACGGAATAACAACAACAAAAGGGGATAGACTACTTTGTCGTTATACATTATAAATAAATGACACACTTATACTTCTAACAGTTGATAGAGGTTGTTATCCTAATTTCCTCAGGGAATTTAAACTATGTATTGTTCTCGCTTAAGAAGGTTGTTAGATTATAACCTTTGCATGATGTCCAATTACGTTAGCTGCATAGTATATATATAGAGTATATATTATTAAGGCTCAGGAACTAGGCTTCAGGGATATCTTTGAATGATATTTATAACAAACAGAGACCAAACTAAGCATAGTTCATTCGTGATGCAGTCAACTATTATTGGTGATATAGACAAAAGTTATAAAGACAAACAAAGAGGCATAGAACGAACTGGCAGGAGGTTTATAATGGTATTTCAATACTAAAAGCTTCTTATCAAGCTTAAAATGAAGAGACTATGTAAAGTTCTCTGATAAATTAACTATGTAACTACAGTATCATATATAGAGATATCTGTTATTACAAAATATGACGTACCTATACTTGAACCATTCAGAGTATATATATATATATATATATATATAGACAGTCTGCTAATATGTCGAATCCCGTCGCATTATAAAATTTGAAGACAAATGAAGTTAAAGGCATATCAGATGAGTCACTTGGAACCAAACAAATTGACAAAAAAAGATCGACGAGAAATAGAATCTCCTATTGTATTGAAATGAATGGCGACATATGTTTACATTTTATCGTTTGCCGATATTTCCCAGATTTACAGCAGCGTTGGTGCTGTTTATCGGGTATATAAAAAAAAAAAAAGCCAAGAGAATTGACAGAAAGAAATGAATTCAAGCCCAGTGATTCATGCATCGAATCTGACAGGTCGATATGCATTAAGTGAAATATTCACCATACACCTTTTCAGGTTATAAAAAATTAAAATGCGGGGAAATATTATATATTTTATATATATAGATATTAAAATAGAAGAATCATCATTTTACTGTGAATGGTATAAGTTTCATGTTAAGATTGCTCATGATGACGAAAAGTGATAAATAAGAATAGCACAAATCAAGTTACAAGGTGGAGCCATAGACCATAAATACATACTTATTTTGAATTGACTTTAATAAAGAAGAAGAAGAGAATTTATTGTTATTATATCACATTTAAATTTGAGTAACATTTGTGTTTCCAATTAAAGTTAATGCAATTCTAATTCCATACACTTTTTTTTTTTTTTAATGCAAACAAACAGAAAAAAATAAAAAAACTTCTGATTTATTAACGC
The DNA here is from genome assembly GCA_000697295.1 of Mucor indicus B7402. Lineage (NCBI taxonomy): Eukaryota > Fungi > Mucoromycota > Mucoromycetes > Mucorales > Mucoraceae > Mucor > Mucor indicus. The sequence goes on from JNEK01003065.1 coordinate 51,186, forward strand.
CACTGATGAATTTAAAATTGAATAGTATATATATATATATATATATATAATGTATTTACTTTTCATTTTATTATTATTATTATAGTTTGATCATGTGTGTTATAAAGTTAAATGTGGAGACGCAAGAGACTATAAAAAGTAATAGAGTTTTTATCCCCGCATCAAATGATTGTCGCACAGGTCGCTTAAACCAGTTAATGAAGTCTTGTTTCAAGCGATTCTCTTTGATTGGTTTTTTTTTTTTTTTAGCCCCACAAAAAAAAAAAAAAAAAAAAAAAAAAAAAATAAAAAAGGGGATTTTTTCTTTTAAAATTCTTTTTTTCGTTATTTTTCTTATAAAAAAAAAACAATGACTACAGATACACGTAAAATAAAACAAGAAATGTCATCAAATTGGTCTGAATATGTTTATTCTTCACCTAATTCACCTCAACAGCAACAAGCAGCTGTTTATCAGAACGAGTTTAATTTTGACCATATTTTAAATCACCCTGATTCTTTATTAAATCGAAGACACTCTGTTGCTGTAGGTGAGATGCATTTTCACTCTTTTGAGAATAAGACTTCACAACCACAACAAAACTACAACGAATTAGAGCAATTATTAGGCGCTTCTCTTCCTTCTTCTTGGTCATCTTCAAATTCTAGTCACTCGCATGATATATTACCTCATAAAAGAGCCATGTCACTTCGCCTTGATACGCAACCTGCCATGGAAATACATCGTTCTTCTATTTCAACTGCTTCACCTACTACACCAGCTTTTTTCTCTCCCAGCTTCTTGGACGCATTAAAACACGAAGAAAATCCAAATTTCTCAGATGATTTAATACATGATTTTATTTTAAGCCATCCAAATACAACGACCATCACGCCCTCTGCTATGAATACTGGAGACGATACAACAAACTGGTTCATGCATAATAATCAGCCTTTACCAAAAAGAAAATCTTCTACTTCATCTATTCCTTCAAATCAATCACCAACAAATTCATCTATTCATATGATCTCTACTCCTTCCCCTCCTTCTACTATGCTTTACCAACATCCTTCAATTCCTGAAGAAGAAGATGAAGATATGGATGCCAATCACGTACGAAACAACCTCGTGTTAAGCCGCATCATGCAAGGTGAAAACAACATGCCCATCCTTAAACCTTTAATTCAAAAATACATTACTCATCAATACCAAGATGAAAGAAAAATAATGATCTTTACTAGTAAAGTGGCACAAAAGAGCTACGGTACTGAAAAAAGGTAACATTGCACAATTTATTAGTCAAGTTCATGCAATTTAATTTCTTTTTATAGATTCTTGTGTCCACCTCCAACCACTATTTTATCTGGTGCTTCATGGGTTCAGCCTTCCATCGACGGTACAAACAAGCCTTTAACTCCAAACCTCGTTATTCATATTCTTGGAGAAAAGACGAGTCAAAATGGTGTACTTGAATGGAAAAAGAATGAAACAGTGATCGATCCAACCACCAGCTTAGTAGGTGATACTGGCGTGACGGGACATTGTGTATCGAAACACTTGCACATTAACGATGCTGATGAGAAAAGAAAGCGAGTTGAAGTTTTGGTCAAAATAACACTTGGAAATGGTCATCTTTTGGGTACCTTTGCCTCTAAAGGAATTAAAGTAATCAGTAAACCCTCTAAAAAGAGACAAAGCTTAAAGAATATTGAACGTAAGCAAAATCTAAATAAGAAAAACGCCCAATGTGTAACCTACGATATTTGAATTAGTTTGTATTCATCATGGAACAACAGTTTCTTTATTTAATCGTATTCGATCTCAAACAGTATCTACCAAATACTTGGGTGTCTCTGAAGATGAAACGACTGGCACTTGTTTTGTAGCCAGAACAACAAGTTGGGACCCCTTTGTTATTTGGATTGTTGATACAACACGCTCACCAGATGCACCACAGCCTCAACTTTTACATCATCCTGATAATTCTCATTTCCCTCCTCCTCCAGCCATTGCTTTACATCCTACCTCAGAACCTATCGCACTTCATTACAATCAAGCTGTTGTCTTACAATGCGTGACTACCGGCTTGGTAAGCCCTGTCATGATCATTCGTAAAGTCGATAAAGGCAGTATGGTCTTGGGCGGTAACCGCGTTGATGATTTGTCCGGCTTCACAGGTGGAGAATGCGGCGATGAAGCTCTCGGAGACCCTGTTTCACAACTCCACAAAGTAGCTTTCCAAATTGTACACGATCCAGCTGTTGCACATCACAACAAATCAAACTATCAACCTACTCTTCCTATACCTACTGCAGAATGGACATTACCCCAAACACAGCAACACGCTACTTATTTAGCTTGTCTTGATAATGTGGTCGGTATGCACAAGACTAACAATGAACGTCAATTCATTGCCTCTCGACCCGTTCCTCCTTCGAGTAACAACCCTATGATGATGGATATTCTTTCTTCATGGTCTGATCCTTTTGACGCTTCTTACCACGCGGGCGGTGGTAAGATGATGAACCGTAATAATAAAAGACGTGTATCATATGATAGTAAAGGAGGCATGACCCATCAACAACCTCATCGACGCAGAGTCAATTCCTTGAACGATATCAGACAACAGCAGCAAGAAGGCGGAGGTCGTCGTGGTAGTCTTGATCGACGCAGTAGTGTCAGTTCATCAGCAGATCATGGTGATAATGGGTCGTGTTGGACAGAAGACGTTTCAGATGCCTCTATATGGACTATTGTAGGCACAGATTGTGCTAGTTATAAATTTTACACTCCTCCACCCACGATGGACTTGAATTCACCTTTTGCTTCTATGAATACACACCCTATTACACCCTTTCCTGTTTTGTCCACCAAAGTACCATTACATTATGAAGCTCATCAAAAGGTCCTGCACTTGTTGGGAGAAAACTTTACAAGAGATGTTTCTGTGTGGTTTGGTGATATTAAATCTGTCAAGACAGAATATAAGTCAAGAGAAGCTATATCTTGTCATATTCCTGACTTGAGCGAACTCATGTCAAGCCCAACTTGTATATTAGATAAAAATACAGAGCAACGTAAAGTCCCTCTGCTGTTTGTACGTGGTGATGGTATTGTTTATAATACTGATTTATTCTTTACTTTTTAAATATATATATATATATATGAACCCTTATGCTATTTGTATATTATGCTCATTTAAAATAAAATACACAGAAAAAAGAAAATTCCCCTTTGTAACTAACACTTATCCATTGAGAATTTAATTAACCTCCTTGTTGTACACTTCTTTTGCGTCGTAGTACCACATCATTTGATTATATATACACTAATGTTAGAATTAGAATGCATATATTAAAATATATATATTCAACATTTCACCGTGTAAGGTGAAACGAATTAGCTTTCGATTATTATATAAGATTCCAACGTCATTTCGTTATCATCATTATATATATACAGAGCCCTGTTGTTTGTCGTTCGTCGTCGTTCTTTCATTTATTTTTATCTTCTAGATATAAAGCAGTCAATTTGCGACTAAATTTTTTTTTTTTTTCCCTTTCTTTATTGTTATCTTTGGAAATGAGAACAAAAGAAAATGCTTTCTATAATGCACAAAAGTAAAAAGCTGCTCATTTTAATAAGAGTCTCTTTGTATTAAAAATGAAGATTCCTTTTTTTTTTTTTAGGGATCTCAACGTCTTTTCAGCTCTTGAAAACAAACGACCACTAAAGAGCTTTAAAAACATTCAACCTCATAAAACAGACAAGCCTGAAAAAGAAAATCGAAATAGTCATGTCTTTGTTTCATCCCCTTATAAAACAAATGAAGTTCATCATTCTTCTATTTATAACCAACAACAACTAAAGCATGTTCGTCAAACATTTACCACCAATAAAAATAACGAAAGACTAGAAGTCACTTATCCTAACCGACCTACAATGGGTGGCAAAACAATTTCTTCTATTCACCACTTGCCTGCTTCAACTACCCTTCACCACAACAGAATGTCATCACAAGAATTGAAACTATTAAGTCGTAGAATCAACCCTCATGAACCCTTATCATCCCCTCATGCCTCACCTAAAAAGCCACCTCTTCCTAATCTTAACCGTAAACGTCTATTAAAAGAAAAAGAAAATGTCGTATCAGAACCAAAGAAAAAGAAAGCTCATTGTCAATTTGCTTGTATACCTTGCAAAAAACTATACACCACTCGTGCTGGCTTCAGCTATCATAAAGAAAAATGCAAGTACTTTAAATTGAAATCTGCCACACCTGCTGTTATTCATTGTGTTTGTCAACATCCCACTGAGGATACTGGCACCATGATTGAATGCATCAAATGTAATCGTTGGCTGCATTTGAAATGTGCTGGTGGTGTCACCAAAGAAGAAAGCTATTGTTGTCCACGATGTACTCATGATAACTCCACTGAATCCGACACCATTCATCTTTTCAATCATCTTAAACAAGTCCCTCAAGAAGACGCTGCAGAAGAAGAACAATACAATGGCGAAACTATTGACCTCTTGGCACTACCTGAAGTTACAGAAAATGGCAAAGACCTTGCTGAAACATTTCAAGAATTGGCTAAAGAGCAGCAAAATACAGCTGAGAATTATAATTTTATGAGCTTCTTCTCTGAAGATAATAATATGATGTTGATGTCACCTCAATTACCTTCAGCTGTTGTCAATGATGACTTTTGGAATGCAAATACTGCTGAGGATTTAATGACAGCAGACTTTAACTCAAATACTTGGTGCACTGAAGATTTGCCCTCTTTATTGTTCTCTTCTGACAACAATCCTTCTTTTGTTGATGAGTTTTCTGCAAACGATATTCCTTCTTCACCCATCGATCAATCGGACTGGCTCCACTTTGCAAACTTTGATGATGATTTCACCTCAGAACTATAACCCCCCCCCCTTTTCATAAAAACAAAAAAAAAAAGTCATATAATACTCATTTCTTTCTTCATCCCCACCCCCCTTTTTTTCTCTATTCATATTTAATAATAAAACCCCAAGGCCAAAAAAAAAAAAAATAAAGGTCTTTTTACCGCTACAAATACATATTATATTAATGTTTGTCAGGAAACAGTGACAGATTTTTCTTTTTTTCTCGTTCCTTTTCATTTTTTTTTTTTTTTTTTTTTTTTTTTTTTTTTTGGCACTTATGAATGACACCAATGAGCCAGAAGTTGTAAAATCATCCAAATTGTCAAAAAGAGCGAAATTACTTGAAGAAAAGTTGAAAAACAAAAAAGTGTCTTCTTTATTTGACACCGATGGCGACTTGAGTAAACATAATATTATTGAGAGTGGAAAACGTACACGATTCAGAAGCTCCAGTAGCGAATCGTCTTCTTCTTCTCCAAAAACAACGAGAAGGAAAAAGACAATGCCCATGTATAAAAACGCTAAAGAAAAGCTTTTATCAAAGAAGAAAACAGACACACTCAAGAACGAATGGATCTCTACACGATTGGATCGAATGGCAACCATACAACAAGAACACGATGCTTCTGTCAAAGAATTATACCACCTCGAATTATTTCAAAACATGCTCGATTATAACCCTACTTCTTTTATCAATGACATTAGATACCATCAAGTAAGAAAAAAGTCTACATCAAGTAAAACATTCATCCATTTAACACTGAATTAGTATGTTCAAGACTACGATGTATGGGAATCATTAAGAAAAAACACAACCATCACTTCCACGATACGTGATCCAACACTTATCGATCTTCTCCAAAGTGCTATTTACGAATCAACCCACACATCGTACAACCACGGTCCATCATTCCACACGATCCATTCCGGCACAGGCTTAAGACGTCAGCATCGTCAATTTGCAACCCTCCAAGATTACATGACCTCCTTTTACACAGCTGATGAAGACGACATCACACCTGAAGCACGCGAAACCTATATCCAGAAAGAAGCAGACATTCGTCAACGTCTCGCTGCACTTGCGGAAAAAGGAGGCTTCACTCCAAAAAACGTTAAAACCATCGCCCATCGAAAACCCGAACAGCCGCAACAACAACGCCATTTACATCACGACCAATTGCTCGTGGATATGGCTGTGATGGCGAAACAGATACAAAACACCCAACGATACAAACGCGCAGCAGCACGAAAGTGTGCGCGCGCTATAGACAAGTATTGGGAGAACATACGGACCCACGATCAACGTGCAGAGCGGGATGAAATCAAACGTGTGCAGAAACTGGCCAAGAACGTGGCTAACCAGGTCAAGCGCAAATGGAAGCTCATTGAACGCATTTGTGAAGCACGGTGGAAAGAAGTACAAAAGGAAAAACAAGCCGAAGAAGGGCGTCGTCATCTTGAACTGATATTAGAGCATTCAGAACATGTCTTGGGCAAAAGGAAGTTGGAGTGGCAAAGTGTCACCTCGGAAGAAGACGAGTTTCACACTGACAAAGGAGAAGAGAGTGAAGGGGATCATAGGATTGAAAGTGACGAGGAAAGTTCAGATGATGAGGATGCGATAAGACGACTAGAAGAAGATCAGAATTTGTCCGTGGAAGAATTGATGGCCAAGTATCAATCTATAGAACAGAGCCCTTCACCAAGAGCAGAGGACGAAGAAGAGTTTGCGACGTTTTCGGAAGAAGATGTGCCCATTGAGGAAGATGGTGAGACTGAAGATGATGACGAGGAGTTGAATGCTTTACAGGATGATGCCAATTTAACAGTAGAGGAATTGATGCAAAAATACAACAATATGTCAAGAAAACGATCACCTTCTGTCGGGGAGGACGATCACGCTGTTAAACGTGTCAAGTTAGAAAAAAACTTCGAGGAGAGTGACGATGACACTACTGAAACAACAACGACTTCGGCTCTTGTTTCGAACAGCAAGGCACACATACCTGTGCCTTTCTTATTACGTGGTCAATTACGAGAGTACCAACGAATTGGTCTTGACTGGCTTGCTAGTTTATACAACAATGACCTGAACGGAATTCTCGCTGACGAAATGGGCCTTGGTAAAACAATCCAGACGATTTCGTTATTAGCTTATCTTGCATGTGAAAAGGGGATGTGGGGTCCGCATCTTGTGGTAGTGCCTACCAGCGTTATTTTAAACTGGGAAATGGAGTTCAAGAAATGGTTACCGGGATTTAAGATCATGACCTATTATGGATCTCCCAAGGAACGTAAGGAGAAGAGAACAGGATGGTCCAAGGAGAACGCTTTCCATGTCTGCATTACATCGTATCAGCTTGTTTTGCAAGACCAAAGTGCGTTCCGTCGTAAACAATGGCATTACCTTATCCTTGATGAAGCGCATAATATCAAGAACTTTCGATCTCAGCGATGGCAAGTACTGCTTAACTTTAATGCAAAACGACGATTGTTACTTACAGGTACTCCTTTACAAAACAACCTGATGGAGCTTTGGTCTTTGCTGTACTTTTTGATGCCAAATGGCGTGTCTCATGATATGCCGATGGGGTTTGCGAACCTCAAGGAGTTTCAAGAATGGTTTTCGAACCCTGTGGATAGAATGATTGAAAACCATGACGTGTATGGGGTGGATGAGGAGTCTCGAAATGCGATTCAAAAGCTGCATACCGTACTGCGTCCATACTTGCTGCGCCGATTGAAAGCCGATGTGGAAAAGCAGATGCCAGAGAAACACGAACATGTTGTTTATTGTCGACTTTCGAAACGACAGCGGTTTTTGTATGACGATTTTATGAGCCGTGCCAAGACCAAGGAGACACTTGCCAGTGGTAACTTTCTCAACATCATCAATTGCTTGATGCAACTGCGCAAAGTATGCAACCATCCTGATTTGTTTGAGGAGCGACCCATTTTGACGAGTTTTGCTATGGTCGATGATGTTCAATATTATGGGCACATGTTGGAACGCCTTCTGCGCAAGAGACTGGGTAGTGATCGAGATAAACTCGACCTCGAATTTTTGAACCTTGTCTTTACAAACCCGGTGGCAGGCAGTCAAGTGGTTGCTGATGAAACAATGCGGTTGGAAGCAAGTAAGGCAATGATCAAGTCGATCGCACGATATGAACGAGAAATCTATATTGCAGAGTCTCGAGGTGTGACGTCAAGGGATTATCACGATCTGCGAAAGTATGCAAAATATCGGGAAATGCAGGCACATGTGCGTACTGTTGAGAAGTGGAATATGATAAGTTATGTCAATGTCTATCGATGTGCGAAACGGCCTGTGTATGATATAGGCTTGATAGAACTTGTGTCGCCTTTGTCACCACCATACATGTTTACGCATGATCCTCGACAGTATTTGGATAATTGCGAATCAATCTATCACGCGGTACAAAAATATAAGCAAAGAATGGAATCGAATCGTGACTTGATTGAAGAATTTGGGTTTGTCACTCCCAAGGTAGTGATCCGACAGGACGCCAATCATTGTCGCCCTCTTCTCCGCTTGAACGATTTAGCCCGACAACAGATGACGAAAGCTACGAATGTTGAGAATGATATTTTTCATACCGCTGCATCTCGTCTCTCTATCGCATTCCCAGATAAACGGCTATTACAGTATGACTGTGGAAAGTTGCAGAAACTGGATACATTGTTAAAGGATTTAGCCGCAGGTGGTCATCGTGCTTTAATCTTTACTCAAATGACAAGAGTTCTGGATATTTTAGAGACGTTTTTAAATATGCATGGTCACCGCTATCTGCGTTTAGATGGTGCTACAAAGGTCGAACAAAGACAGGTGCTGACAGAATACTTTAACAATGATAAGCGTATCCTGTGTTTTATCCTTTCAACGCGTAGTGGTGGGCTGGGTATCAATTTAACAGGTGCAGATACCGTCATTTTTTACGATTCAGATTGGAATCCATCTATGGTAACTAACATTTTTTTTTTTTTTATTGTTACAAAATGTCTAACCCCTTTTTGAAAAAAAAAAAAAAAGGACAAGCAATGTCAAGACAGAGCTCACCGTATTGGTCAAACACGTGATGTGCACATATATCGATTTGTAACCGAATATACGATTGAAGAGAATATATTCAAGAAGGCGAATCAAAAGAGGTAAAATGCAACGTTTTCATGGGAAAAAAAAAAAAAAATAAACTGAGTGAATATATATATAGAATGTTGGACAATGTAGTTATCCAAGAAGGTGAATTTACGCAAGATTATTTCCAAAAGAATGAGTGGTGGAAAGATCTGCCAGAGGTTTCTAGTTCATCTGCTATACAAAATATAGATTATGAACAAGCTTTATTGGAGGCAGAAGATGAAAGTGATGCAGCTGCGGCGATTGCAGCGCGTAAAGAAATGAATATAGATGACAATGAATTTGAAGATAGCACACCTAAGCGACAAATGAGTGAAGCGTCTTCCCGTCCTATGTCACCATTTACGCCACCCGTGATGTCTAATACAGAGTCACCAGGCCAACAAAGCGAAGAAGTCACGGCAATGGAAGAAGAAGAGGAGGAGGAGGAAGAAGAAGGTGATATGCAATTAGATGTTGGTCATGTAGATCAATATATGCTACAGTTTTGGGAAAGGGAAGTGGTGGGTACCGACCTTGGATTTGGAGGCTTTTCTTCGTGATGATATTACATCTACAAATTAATGGTCGCGTCCGCGCACTCTGATTTTTAGCCTTTTTAGGTTGTTTGTGTAATTCCAGGGGCGTAACAAAAATAAAATAAAATAAATATATACGCATATAACCTAAATTAGAAGCAGCCTTGCATATTTAGAGGGTATTGTTTTCACTCAATGTCATGTAATGTTTTTCTTTGATATTGGAAGTATTTCAGACGATAAATTATTATACATTATTTGTACAACCATGAAGAAATGCATGGGTTGCTCAATGTGTTACTTTGTTCAAAGTATCTGTCATTTAAAATAGGGATGAGAGAAAAAGTTTCGATGAAACGAGGTACTAATATATTATAAATATCATACACGTCCCCCTTTCTATATGCACCTCCTTAAAGACCCATAAAGTAGTTCTTAAAACCATGGAGAAAAAGATATATAAAATCGTAGCACAATTGTCATTGTTCAAGAGAAGTTTGAGTCTTAAATAATGTCCTGGGGAGGGATCGATCGCTTAAATGTAGGGGAAATCAAGATGTCTTCCTTCTTTTATTACCATGAAATCATCTTTATATAAGAGATATATTATCGTTTCGTGGCGCTTTTTTTTTTTTTTTATATTTTTCCTATCGAAAAAGGTAATGTTACTATAAACAAGTAGTAGTAAAATAGTCCATAATATTAATGCATTTCTTGCTTTATAAACGTGTTGGTCATTACCAATAAAATAATCTTATTAGAACTAATAATGTTACACTATATTATCGGATTATAAGGTTTTCTTCTCTTCTTCCCCCCCCCTTCCCTTCTTTATATATCAAAATTGGATTTTGTTCTTCCCCCCAACCAAACAAATATAAAAGATTACAATTTTCCCCATCTCTTTTTTTTTTTTTTTTTTTCTTCTTTTCTTTTCTTTTCTTTTCTTTGTCTTCTTTATCTTCTTATTATATGCCTTCTGAAAAATTTCGCATCAACACAAATGGGCAATCTTTGAGAAATCCTAGCAACGGATTCTTCGGTATAAACTTTTAAATTTATATTCATGACTTTGAAACTAACGCTATCCTCTCTTTAGGCATGACACTATCACCGAATTTAACCATCGACGAAAGGTATTAGCGAGTTTATATCAAATAATATATAAAACAAGCTAATCTCTGCTATAGTGACGTCTCTGCTAACAATGATAGAAGATCGGCACATAACGCCTTAGAACGCCAAAGACGTGAACACCTAAACATTAAGTTTCAGCAACTCGCACACGCACTGCCATCTTTACAGACAGTTCGCAGACCTAGTAAAACGATGATTGTAGCTAAATCACTCGAGTTTGTTTCATCTAGTTTAAAAAGAGAATCCAACTATACTTCTGAAATACAAAAACTTCGAGAAGAAAATGAAAGACTAAAGAAACAAGCTTTAGCAGCTAGTCAAAAGTTAAAAAGTCAATTGTCTGATTCAGAAACAACCATCAAAATCGAGCAAGACTTGCAAGATACTGTAACCTCTGATATAACTGACAAGAATGATACCTCTACGATGAAATCAGTTAAAAGAAAAGCAGAAGAAATAGAACCTTCTCCTCCACCTACTCCTGAAAAAAAACGCGGAAATAAGACCAAAACCAAACACGCTGTTGTCATTAACGCTCCTAATAATACAAAGAAAAAAAGAATGGTAAAGCAAACCAAGTCAGCTCCTACAGTCCAAGAAGATACTGCTACTACTTTCACGAGCTCTCCTCCACCCCCTCCAGTGATGATTGCACCTTTCATGGAAAACCATCAAACATACCCTATTCAACAGAATACCTACTTTAATATCTCTCCGCCTTATAACCCAGACTTATTACAACAGTTTAACAATTACCCTCACGAAGAACAACAACACCGCATAATACCCGGTACTACCAATTTCCAACCTATGATGAACCCCATGTTACTTGCACCTTATTATGACACAAATACAAACGACTGTAAGTTTCTTTTTATTTATTACTGCTTATTAAAAAACTAACATTTTTTTTTTTTTTTTTTTTTTTTTTTTTTTAAAAAAAATAACAGTCTCATATAATTATATTCATCAGCGTCAGTCAAGTAATGAATCTTTTTACAACATATAACATCTTTCCTCAACTTATGTTTGTTATGACTGGCATATAATATTCATAATGATAATTTACGCTTTCTCCCCTTTTCGAGAATAAGAAAAATCCAGAATTTGTATATATTACATATAAAAAGAAAAAACTTGTTTTTTTTTTTTTTACCCATTATTATTGTTATCCCCCCCCCCCTCTTTTTGTTAAATTATTTATTATTATTATACACTTAATAAAGTCATTCTCTTTTCTTTGACTATAAAAGGTTTTCACGCTTTCAAAAAAGCTGGACATTTATTAAATTATATAAATGCGATAATTTTTTTGATCGATCGAAAAACACACACACACACACACACACACATACATACAGCTTAAGGGGTAAAAAAAAGTGTGACTATAAATAAAATATTTCTTGGTTTTTATATATTTGGTTAAAATACATCATTCATTTTCTCCCTAAGCCCTAAATATTCGGACCTCCTATTTGGCTCCCTTGGTGTTACTTTATTCTATTTGGCGATCTTTTCGAATTTCCATTATTAATAACTTTTTTCCAGACGATATGATATAACTTTTCAGTTTATGCTTTTTTTTTTGTCAAACATGATACAACAGGGGAAATTGTAACCTTCAAATTCTAAATCCGCGCAATCCTCATTGTTCATTAACTTACGGAGATTACTGGAAATAGGCTTAGAACGAATTTTTATTTGACATACGAAGAAGAGCAATTGCAACTCAACATCTCACAGACAAATTAAGGGGAGGGGAGTTCAGTCAGAGTTTGACATTATAGTCAGGAACATGATCCATTACTGTCATGTAACTATGGAAACGAAATGACTGGTCAGGTACACTCTGGTCTTTAAAAAAAAAAGCATGATATATACTCACAAATGATAAAAAGATAAGTGATTTAATAATAGCAAATCATGATGAAAGTCGATTTGATGCAGCAACTTCAACTCAGGCTATTGATAAACAGCCTAGATACTTTTTTCAACTATCGCAACTGTAGTACGATCATTTTCTATATAAAACGAATTTTTATGTCATTTTTTATTTGAGAAAAAAGGTTTTGTCACATCTTCTCTTGGCCGTGCACATTGAAAAGCACACCTTTTTTGGAAATTATGATTATTATACAGACGCAGTGTCTTCATCGAATTTTTGAAAAATCTGATCGATTTGATGAATTGTTTTGAGCATTTGTGTGCTCAGAATAATGAGACTAACTTGCACAGCATTTTGAAAATAAATAAACTGCAATTTACAAATAATCTGGCCAGCTCCTGATAAGCAACAGAAAGTTTACTAACTACTTAAAATACATATGAGCTTACTGTTAATATAAACAAGAGGATATGGTGTTTATTTTTATATATTTTTTTTTTTTTTTTGGTAAACGGGGAGAGAACAGCCTTTGCACTTGATAGCCAATCTTTAGGTGAACGTTTTGCATTGTTGTAACTATACAACGAAGCAGTTTCAACTTTAGTATATCAGTCTTTGAGACAACATGCGATAAACATAGCAAATATGCAATTATGGAGCGAGATTTAATTGAAGCATTTGAAGAGTTTAATTCTAGACATATTGGCTAATCTGTAGAGCTTGAGAAAGGTAAGGTTCATGATGTACGTATACACGTCTTTGCCTTCGCAGTGAACACCACATTTCAGGATTTAAAACTCTGTTAGTAATCATTTCGTTTAAGGTCTCTTACATTTGTCTGACAAGCTTTACTAGGTCTGGTTCAATATACGAATTTTCCCCGGTAGGTTTGAACTGTGCAATCACACCAAAAGCTATTTCATTTTTTATTAAATCGTCCAAATATTTTTTGTAGTATTAACAGAAAGGTTCAAGTTGTCATTCGAATACTGGGTTCTGCTATTGCACACGTTCATTACACAAGGCAAAAGTAAAAGAAGAGCATGACCGTTATTAAAGGATTTTCAAAATAGAAGGCTTTTGATGATTGACTTATTATGGCGAGAAATAGAACTCATTGTCTCGAGAAGAGTCAGGTATACAAAGGAAGCATTGCTCAAAAAATATTCAACAGAAATCCATATTTTTGCGTATCCCAGTCGATAAAGTGAAAAAAAAAAAAATTACCCTTTTAAAACACGTTGTTAGAAGCGGACCCTTTTCACATTATTACTATCATTTGATTCTTACTACTTCCGTATTTCCCATTCACCGTCTACATAAGTACCTTTTTGAAAAAAAAAAAAAAAAAAAAAAAAAACTAAGCCTCTTTTGGCTTCTACTTTACTTAGAGGAACGTCAGAGATATCACAGAATATGCAAGAATCATGACCATCGATGACAATTACAGACTCAATTCTGATCCAGTGTGTGAAGGGAGGGCGGAGGTTCGTGTGTGAAAATGAACCTTCTTTTCTTCTTTTTTTTTCTAAACGCATCCATGGTCAACGAGAATTAAAAATCGGAAAGGCCTCGTAGATAAAAGGGAAAGCCAATTCTAAGAGTACAAGCTCCATTTGGTTAAATTTAGGACGAGGGTACTGAGAAGCTGGATCATTACAGCGGAAGGGCTCTCAGCAATCAATTGTTCTCAAAACTTAAATCTCACATCCACATAGAATCTATATAGATAAATTCTGTATCAACTTGAGACTACAAGAAGTTGACCATGGCGACACGTTTCAACTATAGCAGTTAGATTTTCTACTAGTATCTCTAATAAACAAATGAAAGAAATTTCAAATTTACATACACACAGATTGGTCAGTATTCACGCGTGTTTGGTAAAATATAACGCTACAAAAGCAGAGATTGATTGCGCTTTTGAGACATACCATTAGAACTCTTAATAATAGACTTGAAATAGTTTTATAAATATCCGTTTGTTATTTTATGTAACTCATAGTAGTCAAAACCATAATATCAATAAAATCAAACAACTGCAAAAGACTAACAAAGAGGTTCTTAGACGTTTTACTTGTTATATATATGTATAAATAAGTAAAGCATCCCTCCCTTTGCATTTATTGTTTTTGATTACATATTGCTCTCTGATAAAAGTCGTTAGATAAATCAAGCACCATACTGGAAGTCAATTCATTCTTTTTGTCTCCGTCATCCTCACAACAACGCGCAGGCTTCTTCCATTAATAGCATTCTTATTACGACCGCAACAAAATCAGCATAAACAACGTAACGTAGACTTTGTCATACGGACCCGAAGATAATCGTTTTCTTATTAAGATCAAACTAACAACTGATACGTCTACATAATAACAAATTGAGGGCTGAAAGCTATTATTAATAATGTACAAACATGGAACGTAGACTCTATTTTCGTTCTCGTAAAATAAACAAAAAAGAAGGGCAAAATAAAACTCTGAAACGCAATGACAGACAATGTGCATTATTTTTGTATAAAACATGCTCTCTAGATTTAAATAATAATGTTGATATTCACAGACTACTTGTTCTCACAAAAAGGTAGTGGAGATGCAAGTTTTATGCAAGAAGACAGATTATTCAGCTTTGATAATTTTGTACTTTTGCTCTATCTTTTAAGGAGTTTCTCAACGAAAAAACACTATCTTTTACATGATTACTGATTAAAGCTGATTTACGGCTACGGTTATTCTTTTTACTGTTACCATCAAGAATATATTATTCACCCTACGAAGGCGAACATTAATTCCATTTTATCCGGGCAATGTACTTTGTTAAGTATTTCGTCAATCTATTATTGTTTCAAGAAAGCTTGTTCTGATCACGGGAAAAGCCCCAAATTGAATTCGAGTACTTCGGCTACTTTTCTCAAACAAGTATATTACTTTGACTCCAGAAATTCTAGAACCAGCCTTCTCTTCTGAGTAAGGAAGAGTGCTTTTGCAGAATAATGTCACCCCCCTATAAAGTAGTACAATATTAGATGAAAAGAAAAATTACTCTTTTAAAACACGTTGTTCAATGTGGTTATCTTTTGTTTTTTACCACTGTAATAATAGAATACACTGTCTATTAGTCACTATAGTATTCAGCTTCTTTTTCTTTTTTTCAACTAATAAGCTTTTGTTGGATTCTACTGTACAAAAGCTGTGAAATCTTCTAGAATCTACCACAATCATGATGATAAATATATATATGTGAAAATGAACCTTGTTTCTTTCTAAACCCCACCCGTGACCTATAGAAGGCATCTGTCTTTTTTTTTTTTATGTCTCAGCCCAGCTCATTATCAAACTTGAGATACATTTCTCGTGTAAAAAGCTCACAATCGATATAAAGAGTTACAATGCTATTTTTAATCAAGGTTTAAAGTTCAATCAAGAAAAAATATTTCTAAAAAACATAAAGTAGCCCGCTCCCCCAAATAGACAGAGCACTTTTAAGAACTTTGATTTAATATAAAAAAGCATCTACAATATACAATTTAGTGAGGGTCCAACGTGGAATATTACCATCTCAATTAAAATACACTTTGTTAAGGTATAATTGCTAAATATGTAAGTATGTTTACGATACTGTACAAAGATAATTTCCTTTATGTAGTAAGCCAAAATTATACGAGATAAATAATGAATCAAGTTTGATATTGTTAATACTCTTAAAAGTCATTTGCTCATCTCTATTAGCATTGTTATGGGTAAGCCTTTTAACATAACCGAAACTCACAGCTCATCATAGTTATTAGAGTGATCTCAAACGCTACGATAATTTTGACGCGTCACCAAATGCTATTCTGCAATGGTGTGTACTACTTATATCAAACAAGAACAAAACGAACTTGCTGACTCTTTATAGCTGATCTAGAGCCAAGTCTCTGTAATGTTATCCACGCAAGTAATGAAATAAAAATCGCAATAAAAAGCATCAACTATGAGTAAGTAAATTCAAAGCAAGGGTAAGTACTCAAGTCAACTAAAGTAAATCTGCAGGACGAGCACTCTTTTTTTTTTATATGTTCTATTATAACATTCTTGATATTTCTCTAAAAAGCAACATGACGCGTCCTTGGAGGAAAATATGTATACTTTAGCAAAAATTACAACGTATGGTAGTTAGACGTTTCCAAGAACAAAAACGTAGAATAGAGTTTCTCTTGAAAGAAGTTTAACTGAGTTCATAAGTTTGAAGGGCTAGTCATAGACCTTGTTGTGCTTGAAAATATACTGTATAAAATGCTAATTGGGTGTATCCCTTCGATAAGAAGCTTGAAATATCAATCTCTTCTACAGTCTATTTATCGATGAAGATACATTTATTTCAGCTGCAGCTAAAATGACCTTTTTATGGCTGTTAATACACACATTGTACATAAAGTTATTCATAAATACATAGACAAAGACTTGTAGCCTCAAGTACGATTATGACCCCCACACACTATTCGTTGAAAAATAAAGAGTTGAATAGATAATTAGACCGCTTTTTAATGGTATTTGATATTTAAGACAGAAGAATCTAGACACCAAACATAATATATCTTGGCTCTATCATCAGGAAATACTCGAATTTATGAGATATATACCTAATAACTAATACTTTAACGGTATTAAATGTTAGTTACAAATTTAGCAATAAATATAAAACCCACCAAAGTATTAAGCACACGGTGCCTAGGCTGGAGCATGTTTCTTGTTCAGAAAATAGGTGGCGTTGGTTTTAAATTTATCAGCATTGTGGCTGATTTTGTGATTGAATTGAGGAAGAGTTTCCCCAAAGAGCAATATTGATAGGCCTGAAACACCAATGGCAAGAGCACTGAGGCGGCCTCAACCTTGTGTTTGAATAGCTTAATCTGTAAGCGGGCAAAGGCGGTTGACACAATAAAAAGAGCCATTTACGTTCTTTAAAGATTTAGATCTATCTTTTTTTGTTAACACCTTACTTGGATGAAACAGTTTTTTGTAGCAATACAAATAGGTTTGCGATATATTATACTCATTAGTAAAACACATAGAACAGTACTGACTATTAATCATAGACTTCCATCTTCCACCATACTTCAAAAACACTTTAGCTCTGGATCCAACCCCTTACTCCATGGTACCCTACAAACATAACCATACACCTTCTTAGATCATCTTTCAAGAATTGTATTTCCTTGGAGCACAGCCTATCATTATACTTTCTTTTATGCAGCTCATATGTACTATACTGTTGGTTAGCATGCTTTCTTGAGTAATCAGATCTTCCAAAGGCATCTCTATTTTTTGTTTGGCTGGTATAACAACGTTCGATATCATCAGGTATCACGGCTAGCTTAACTGAGTTTTCCTGCTTATCTTTTTCGATTTGGAGTATACCAATGTCTGTCGTTTTCTTTTCTTTCTCCAACTTCTTTCGCATCGACAGGACACCTGTCTCCTATTTAACATCCCTGGTGTAAACCTTGAATGATTTTGGCAGCTTACATAATGTTGGCGTACGATCTGGAAGGTCTTTCGGTAACTCAGAAGATGATTCTAATAAACAAAAGATATAAAAAAAGGTTAATATATCTCAATTACTTGGTATTTATGTTACCTTCAATTAAAAGCAAATAGAGAAACTATCAGGAAGGATGCCACTGATCAAAAAACCCTGGTTGGGAGTTAAGACAATTGAAGAATCAGGTCGTTATTCAAATGTATTGTTTTGGAAGAGTGATATATTGACTATTGCATTTGAATGCTATACTCAATTATATAATCAGAAGAGATATGTACAGTGGCTTCTAACGTATCTATAAAAGTCTGTCTAATATCTTCCCTCGAAAGAGACTGGAATGGATATGATATAGTTCGAATTTGATCCTCATAGTCACCTTCTTCTTCCCTTTCAATTTCTGTACTTTCTGTGCCTTTTGATGTAATAGACATAAAATCGTCATCGTCCTTTGTCTATTCAACTGGTTTAGATATCTGTCGTTGAACTTCAGCAGCTACATTTTCAAATGCTTGTTGTATGAATTGTTGGTAATGATTAAAAGGTCTTACTTTCATTCTTTTCATCAATTTACTTAGCTCTCCAGCTCTGACACCCGCATTTTTTTTAGTCTCTGAAAATATACCTCTTGGAAGGGTTCATCTAGCTTGGATTTCTACTTTAAGCTGTGTTGTATGCTTCTTGTCAGCATGAGCTCTTTTCAGTTCATTCTTCAGTCTGTACGTTAGCGTCTTTTGCAAACTGTCCACCAATTGCTTTTCAGTTGATTTATCCATTTTTTTTTCTTTTTCTTTGTGAAGTGGATGATTCTGCCTTTCGAGACTCTTTACGAGGGCTCTTGACTGCTGAGGTCTCCATGGTGGAGAGTTTGTTACTATTGCTTTGACCAGGAGTGTATACAATTCTTTGTTTCTTTTTTCCACGCATGTATAACAAAAGTAAAATTGAAAGAAATGTACAAATGTTATAATATAATGTTCAAATAAACAGCCATTCAAATGAAAGCTGTATAATGACAGGAAAACACTTGATAAAGACGATATAAAGCTAAAGGTGTTAGTAACTATATCTTAAGTGATCACAACGTATGTCCGCAGAGTTATATCTCAATTGATAATACTACAAAATTATACATATATAGAGAGTCATTGAATATCATGCTGCTAGAAATATATTATTCATCGTTGTTTGAAAAGGAATATTTGTTTGTAACACTATAACGATGCTGTCAAAAGTACCATGACGGACCATATGCTTTTGTCCTGAAGGATTAGGTGGGGGAAAGCACCCTCTAATCATACACTGCTCTACCCCCAAGTAGTTACTAACTACAAACATAGTTCAATTCCAGCTCGTGTAAACAGGTTTCATAGTTTTATTTAGTCCTTTGTTCTTTACTTTATACGTTAGTACAACCCTCTAATAAACTTTACAACTCCAAAAAGATTCTCACTTACTCCTTTGTCTCCCGTTCCCCATTGCAACAACAGCAACGAAGAAAAGATATATTTAGTCCAGCAGGCTTGATAAATATGATAAATGATGTAGATGTTGACTACAGACAAGTTAGGTACTTGAAATTTCTCACAAATTTCATCAACATTGTATTGTGAAAAATTATAGCATAGTTAGCCCAATGGAGCAAATATGAAAGAATAAACCCCTTTCACGTCATAGATAAATTGAGGAGGCAGATTTCTGGCGATGAAGATCACCTATAGCCAATGATAAAATTAATAGTAGTACTGATACTTACTAACACCTGAACTTTCATTCTTTTGACCATGATACAACGACATTGTGTTTTGGACCGCGTATAAAGTATGTTGGAAAGGAGAAACTAATTACAATTTAAAACAGAAAATGGAGAGAGAAAACCGGAAGACGGTTGCGATGTTAAACGCACAAACTAACCAAAATATACGGGTTCTTGTGGAGGATAGTTGTATTTTATGAAACTTAGTAAGTACTATAATAAGAGACGAGATGCCTAAAAAAAAAAAAAAAAAAAAAAAGCAGAAGCTCTCGTACAGATGGTCATGATACAGATAATAACGAGGTTGACAGCAATGTGGACGATGAAAGTGGAAGTAATGATCGATATTACAGACGGTAAAAATGGGGAGAACGAACCTGAAATTGCTACTTTGGGACAGATGTCTTATTTAGCTTCTGGTGCGTAAGTTCTTGATATCAAAAAATGATATAGTACTTGTTTTAAAACTGTTTTATATATTGCTATGTAAAACCTAGATACCTTGCCAATTTGTCATCTTTAATAGCAGTGGAGCTCGAATAAATTACTAATTGCAACTAGCTTGTATCTGGTTATGCTAAACAACTATAAAAAGCACTTGAAAAGCGTATCTTATCATCGCCATGAGAGTCTTTAAAAAGACTTTGATAAGCTCGATATATGTATTTCTACATAAAAAAATTAGTCTATCCATGTATTAACAGCTAACTTTTTTGGCCAATAGGCTAATCTATTACTGATATATTTTCAAGAAAATAAAGAATGGCATACCCATACTTTTATGAAATGCCTATTCAGCAACTGAACTCCTTAAAATAATGCAAGTTATACACAGAGAGGTCTCATTTTGCCGTACTACTGTGACTCTCAAAACGTCTTGGAGTTTCAGGAAAAAAAAAAATAACTCAACTATAGTGTCTTTTTCAAATTGTTATGAGCCCCCAAGAAACCAAGTTGATCGATGCCACAAAAGACATTCAACAGTCCCCCATGGAGGTATAATCTCTCTTTCTATATATATTAATCAATATAAAGTATGGTATTGATAAAACAATTCCTTTTCGTTATAGTCTCCAAAGAACGAAACAAGTAAAGAGAGACGAGCAAGAAAGCGTAAATTAGCTGAAATGAATCCTTATTACCAACTTGCTAAAAGTAAGGAGGCACCCAAAGAAATTAAACATCGCAAAAGAAACAACGACGATTTCAGAGAAGTTGATGACATGCACACAGCTATTTACTATTTTGAAGATGGTGCGTTTTTTTTTTTTTTTTTCGACTGTAACTTTCCGTTTTATTTATCAGTCTTTTGTATAGGAATGCGTAAAGTAAAGCCTTATTATTTTGAATACAAATCGTACGCCAAGGGACGCTGGCTTGGACGGCCTATTCTTGAAGTGTTTTCTTCTGAATTTCGTGATCGCAGTATAGATTATTATGTAAAGTTGCTAATCTTTTTCATGCAGCACCGATGACTAACCCGTTTTCAATAGCGCTATGCCATCGAGAAAGGTTTACTTACGATCAACGATAAACAAGTGACAGTAGACACTTTAATACAAAACAGTGATGTTATTGGACACAAAATTCATCGCCATGAACCACCTTGCACCGATCAACCTATCAAAATTGTATATGAAGACGAGGGGCTGTACGTAGTGGACAAACCAGGAGGTATGCCTGTTCACCCAGCTGGAAGATACAGACATAATACAATCGTTCATGTCTTGAAAAAAGAACGCAATATACCCAAACTTTATCGTGAGTGATCATTCTTGAAGTTTCCCTCAACACAAAACTAATATACATAACAGCTGCAAACAGACTGGACTTGCCAACATCCGGCTTGATGTTGATTGCTAAAAACTCAGCACGCGCTAAACAGTTGGAAAGAGAAATGTCAGGAGGCTTAATTAGAAAAGAATATGTATGTCGAGTCGATGGTAAATTTCCAGAGTAAGTAACACTTTCTTTTTTTTTTTTTTCTGGTGAAGAGGGTTTTTATTAAGAGTATATAAACATAGCGGTGAAGTAGTATGTGAAGCACCTATCAAATGTATATCGCATAAAATGTCAGTCAATTATGTTCATGATGAGGGGAAACAGTCTATAACAAAATTTGAACGACTCAGTTACAACGGCAAAACAAGTGTTGTGAGATGTAAACCTATGACTGGTCGTACACATCAAATCCGAGTTCACCTTCGATATTTGGGATATCCTATAGCAAATGATCCATTATACGGAAATAGCACATCATGGTCTCCATTTATACGACCTGGAGAGAAGATGGCTGAAGAAGATGCTCGACTTTTAGTGGACAAACTGTTTGAGTATTCACCTATGGAGGAATGGGATAGTCCTGAAGAACTAACTGTACCTTCAGATGAGTTGGACGAGACAAAGTGTAAAGAATGCAGTGCATCACTTGAACTTGGAAAAAGCTATGATCAACTATGCATTTATTTGCATGCGTGGAAGTACTCGGCTAATGGCTGGGAGTATGAAACAGAACTGCCTTTTTGGGCAAAAGAAGATTTCGATGAAGAAAATGCTCCACTAAAATATAGAAATACCTTTCTTGCAGAAGAGAAGAAACCTTAGACTTGTTATTAAATAAAAATTTATTATTATTATTAGGGATGCCCGAAGAAATGGATCTATGCCTCTGATACATTCAGTTTATCCAATTCTTCTACCAGTACACTTTCTTCCTGTGATTGTTTGCTTGTTCCTAGCTTAGGTATAATTTGTGCGGCAAATCTATAAAGAACAAGTTAAAATCCAACATGAGTACTATTATCATGGAAAAAGGCTTTACGGGGGTTGGCGAAGATAAGGGTCGGTATAGAATCCATGTGGAGGAGAAGCAATACCTAACATTGTTTCTGGAGTAATTGGCATAATTGGTCTCATAGCAAAAGCGGTTACCGGTTGAAATTCACCAGGACGAACTACTCTTTTGCGCCCCGTTTGATTTTTTAATTTCTTTTGGGCAGGGGAATCGGCAAAGCGTACTTGTAAAGGTGCAGTGCATCCGTCAATTGTCATTCCGTTAAACTTTTCGATAATAGCAGATGCAGCCTCCCTATCTGTCATTCTTTTATATATAACAAAACGTCAATATAATATAACATGAGCGGTTATTCACATACCTTGCGAAACCAACCCCTCTGCTTAAACCAGATCGAGGATCCCGTAAAATACGGTTAGATACCGTTTGATAGGGCTGAAATAATTCTTCAAGGGACTAACCATGTATATTGGGTTTAGTTCCGTTGATTAAAAAAAAAACTTTCTCTCTCTCCTTCTAACTTACTCGTTCTGTTGTTTCCAAAGGTAAATTAGAAATATAAATATTCGTTGATGTTTCATCTTGAAGATGTCTAAGACGCGAACTAAATGACTCCTAAAATGACTTTTTTTGTAAATAATAAAAAACCCTATTTTTTTTTTTTTTTTTTATGTTTTACCTGTCCAATTTTTGCATAAGAGGCTTGAAATCCAGAGTTACTTAAGCTCTCAATGGCATCTTCACATTCTTTTTCTTTTTCAAACATAACAAATCCATAACCCTTACATTCATGTGTTTTTTGGTCAATAATTGCCTTTGAAGAAGTAACAGTGCCATATCTATGAATTAAGTTCAGCTTGTTGTTTAATTTTCCATATTTAGGAACTTACACTTGGCACATTTCCAAAAATGATTCATCTGTTGTAGAAGGAGGTAAACCACGAACATACACATTATGCGTATGATATATACCTTCATTATCTTGTTGTTCTTTTTGTTGACGGGAGTAATATCTTTTATTATCTGTTTGATGAATAACATAAGGTCCAGGTAAATATTGATGAGGAGGTGATCCAGGTATTGAGTTTGTACCGGTTAAAACAGGCGACGAAATGTGAAGAGGAGGAAAAGATTGTGTTGCATGAGGTGGAAGCATATAAGCATGAGTGGGAGGTGAAAGTGCTATACCGCCTTGATGATATTGAAAGGTGGGACTAAAAGGTGGACTTGCTGGGTTAATAGGAGGCGATTGCGGGTGCAAAGATGGGGAACCAGGATAGCTTTGGTATCCATTTGAATAATCTGGGTAATATTGAACCGAGAATTGAGGGCTGACTGGGTAAACATATGTGGTAAAATTAGCAGGATCAGAAACGTCATATCCATTTGCAGCAAGCTGAGCAGGGTCTATATATATACCATAAGGTGGGTAAGCGGGTGAGGTGGGTGTCATTACTGTATGCGGCCCAGTATGAGGTGTTGCCTCTCGGGAGTTGCTATTGTTATCTTCTTTATTATTGTTTCGTGCATTTGAATTACCATTTGAATTAACGGTTGCATTCGCTTCTGGAGTTGCCATTGACTAAACCCACTGTTAACTTTTTTCTTATATTACTAATATTCTTCTTTTTACCTTTAAAGCACTCGCTTGTATATTTATGCTAAAAGATAAAAAAGGAGAAAAAAAAAAAGAGGAGAGACAAAAACCTGAAAAAGAAACAAAAAATATGATTTTTGTATGCCGTAAGAAAATAGTCAGCCAACCAGACATTGTCTGTCTACTTTTGTTACACTAGAGCAAAATCAGGGTATATTTTAAATCGATCATTTTAATCTATCAGCGAATCTCGTTATTGTTATTCATTAATACATTTGCATGCACAAGCATTTTACAGGTGATGCTTTGATTAATTACTATTCATAAAGATAGGGAAAAAAAAATTTTTTTTATTTTTTTTATGTCTGCATTGACGCCCTTTAACGCAATTAGAGCGCTTTAGTTTGACAGTTTGACAGGTGAAAAATAATAGAAGACTGTTAATGCTATGATACAGCCAACTAACTTATAAATGAAAGCAGCTCTAGGCAATGTATTTATATGCCAAAGTCGCGTTTGATACTTGCCAATAACATCAAACAAAAAAGTTTCATAATAATTTGAAACGCTTTGTTGATCAATTTTGTTTTATCGTTATCTTGATTTCGGTCTTGGATTGTTTTGAGTGTGTTTCATCACCTTATCAAGGCTATGTAAAAGATGTTTTGACAAGTAAAAACTTACACTATGCTAAATTCATTTTGTCACTGTTGATAGCGCGCTGCAATGTCTCAACAATAGCTCTTATTATCAGCTTTTCTTGACAAAAAAAAAACATCTGTTTAGGCAAATTAGCTCTTTTTATATTGCCTGTAAAATGTTCCTCATTGACAGCAGCACAATAAGGATGTTCTGCGCGTACTTCGGTATAAGTGTTCTAGTTTGATGTTATTTGAAAAAAAAAAAGAGTGAATACGAACCTTAGTAGCACCTTTGTCACTCTTTTTATGAAAAAGAAGCAAAAACATAATGCATGAAAACATCCTTTTTTATCATAGTTATCAAAATAACAATGGAAAAAGAAAATTATAGCGTTGTGCATTCTTTTCATGTGTAAAATTAATATATGTACACTTGAATTTAACCATTGTAGTTGTATTTCAGTATTTTGCTTCTCGCTTATAGACTTATAATTTACTGAAGCAAGACCAAATAGCTACTGCATTTTAATTCCATTCATTTCATTGGCTAATCATTAAAATGTAATGCTTTTAATTGGCTCAAAGTCTTCCAGGCACACAATTTTTTTTTTTTTTAAAAAAAAAGAAAACGACATTGATAGTCATGAACTGTTTAAAGTGAACTCGAGCGTAATATTTTATGTTTATATTAGGCGCTGCATGAAGTGTTTGAATCTTGAATGGCGTTGGAAGTAGAATCTTGTGAATGTAGCGCGATGCTAGTTATTTGTTAGATGTAAGACAAACGGGTTGTAGTATGTACTACAATCAGAGAATCATGAAGTATTCTTCAATCAATATACTACTACATCAGTATAAATTGGCTACATATAAATACCTAAGATTTGCTTTAATATTTATTTCTACTAATAATTACTAGGAAATTTAGCATACTGAAGACTAATTATTGCCTTTACAAAACATAATACTATCCCAGTCATATATATATATAACTAGATTTAAAGAAGAGCTATTATAACAACCAGGGAAATATCAACTGAAAATTATAGATTGAAATTCTTATTAGCATTATGTCATACGCTGATCGATGAGACAAAACTTGTTCTGCGACATGTCTTGACTATGTATTTAATTTTTTTTTTTTTTTAAAAAAAAAATACTTCAAATTATCTTTTCACACAAAATGCAACAAAAAACACTTTTAGCCATATTAGGAATTACAATGACACTTTTGCTGCAGCATGCTGTGGCTGATATTAGGATCCCTAATAGCGATGAATATAGAGCGGATATGATAAAAAACGCTTTTAAACACGCTTGGAAAGGCTATTCTCGCTATGCATATGGTCATGATGAACTAAGTCCTATGACAAACGGTACAACAGATTCAAGGTAAGAGGTTAGAAACTTATTGAAAAAAGCAAATTACTCACCACACTACTGTGATTATAGAAATGGCTGGGGAGGTAAATTTAATATATAAAAAGCAAAGTGTTTATCTTGACACGAATACTGTTCAATAGCTTCTATTTTTGATGCTCTAGATACTATGATTATTATGGACTTGAAGGAAGATTATGAAAAGGCATACAATTACATTAAAAATGTTGATTGGACAGATAGCAAGAAGCTTTCAAAAACCTTTGAAACCAACATTCGCTATTTAGGAGGACTCCTTTCTGCTTATGATTTGAAACAAGATCCTTTATTTCTAGAGAAAGCCGTCCAATTGGCTGATTATGTCATCATGCCAGCTTTTAACACATCGAGTGGAATGCCAGCCGCTTTTGTCAATGTATCCAAGTAAGAAAGCTACTAGCTTTTTGGGGAGAGAAAAACTAACACTGGAACAAATCTAGCGGTAGACCTATAATGAAAGGAAACAAAATCATTCTGGCTGAATTTGGTTCACTTCAATTAGAACTTGTGCATTTGAGCCAATTGACAAACAACAGTAAGTACGAGGTAGCAGGAAATAGTATCATTCAAAAAATCTCAGAAGTCTCTTCGACCATTCCTGGGTTATATCCAATGACATGGCACCTTGAAAACTTCGAGCCACGAAGTAGTGAGTATCAAAGTAATGAAGTAAGTTCCTTCCTGACACTTTTTTTCTAATATACTATATACAGGTTACATAACAATTTCTGGTGGTGCTGACAGCTTTTACGAGTATCTTTTAAAAACCAACATTTTAATGGAGGGAAAGGAAGAGCTTCAATTAAGTATGTGGCGCACCGCTGTGGATAGTATGCAGAAACACTTGAGATCACAGTCTATTGATGGCAAAGTATTCCTTGCTGAAATGAAAGAAAGCCAGAAGCTGCTCCAATCAGGCGAATTGGTAAATCCCAATACATAGACTAGTTTTGTTTCTAACAAGTGGTTTACAGGTATGTTTTATTGCGGGAAATTTGTTATTGGGATCAAAGTACTTGTCTGACAATAACCTGGAAATTTTTGCTGGAGAATTAATGCAATCCTGTTATGACACTTGGACAAACACACCAACAGGACTGGCCCCTGAAACATGGAGATGGATTGAAAAACAAGAAGAATTGAACGAGTTTACTAAGAAACGACAAAGTACCATACGTAAAAATGGCTTTTTGGCTCGTGACACAAAATATGATCTACGACCAGGTAAGTTTTGCGTGGCACATATTTGTATCTACTGTCCATATAATTCTCTTTGTACATATATAGAAACAATTGAAAGCCTATTCTACTTTTATCGTGTGACTGGTGACAAGACATATCAAGTAAGTTGATATAGGTTAGAATATACTACCGTATTAACATATTGATATAGGATAAAGCTTGGAAAATATTTGAAGCGATTGAGAAACACTGTAAAACTTCCTCAGGCTATACTCGAATTGCTGATGTAACAAATGCAGAAGATGTGAAACCATTAGATTTTCAAGAAAGGTATAGACCTTTATTGACGTATATTGAAATGCTATTAACTATATAGTATCTAACATAGCTACTTTTTTGCTGAAACATTAAAGTATCTTTACCTGATATTCAGTGACCCTAATTACATATCACTAGACAACTATGTGTTTAATACAGAAGCTCATCCCTTTAAACTTAGACAACCGCTCAAAATCCAAGCAAAAGGATTTAACTATACAAGGCTCTCATAGTATAAGAGCAAGCACCACTTTTCTTTGGAAAAAAGTCAATAAATATATTTTAGACACTTTATTTTAAAATAAATGATCAACCCACTAAAAATATATTAGCAGCGTACATATCATTGCAATTTATGCTTTCTTTTCTTCTTCTACAGAAGGATGGGATGCATTAAAAAACAGCAAGAGATTGTTGCTGCGAAGTTGAATCCATTCTTTTAAAGAAAGTAAAGCACGGAAATCAGCAGACGTATCATCCCGTAAAGTACCATTAACAGCATCAGCAAAGGAGATATCAGTAGTTGGCATACCCCCAGGACGTCTACCACCTTCTGCTACACGAGGCAAAGTTTTGTCCCATGCTACATCTTCAGCAAGCATAGTAGAGAGTTGGTTAATACGAGGTGCCAGGACGTTCAAGTTAACAAGGTTCTTTGTTATGTAAACCAGTAATTTTTCAAAATCCTGTCTAAATTGAGGGACTTTTAGTAATCGAGAAGTCAGAGGACGCTCCAGCACGCCAGGGAATTCTGAGTAGTTCCCACCATTCATTAAGGTGGCGTTGAACATCGTAGAGCCCATGGAAAGGTCAAAGTCTTGCCCACTAAATACAATGCGCTCTGTTGTAAGATCGTCATACAAGATGAAATTGTTAGCCATGGTGAAATAACCATCAGAATTGGAAGTAACAATTTCGTGCGCTAGTCCTCTAAGGAAACTGTCCACATCAATCTTTTGCTCCCATAATGGTACAACCGCAGAGTTATCTGGCGAATAAGTATGTGGTTGCTCTGATATAAATTTTGTTATGTCCATAATACGTGTAAAATTAGCATTGCCTTTGTTTGCGTTTTCTTTTGGGGGGTAGACGATGCTATAGAGTGTAACGTTATCTCCAAGGTAGGAGAGGTCGCATAAACCGAAACGAGTCATTCCACCACCAGGAGGTCCATTCGGTCCCCTTCCAGGACCACCGGGAGGTGCATTTGGACTCTTTCCAGGACCACCGGGAGGTGCATTTGGATCCTTTCCAGGAGGATCTTTAGGAGCATCAGGATTACCTCGAAGACTTCTACCAGCACTAACATCAGCAACATAGAAAGCACCATGCTTGAACTTTTTTTGACCATTTCCAAATTCATTCTCTATCCAATGGCTTCTAAAAACTTCAGCAAGACCAAAAAGTCCAATAGCGCGATTGTTGATATAGACTCGAGCATAGCTGTATTTTGAAGTTGGCATACCAATGCGGTTAGCAATGTCATAAGCTAGCTCATCTCTCATGTAAGACGGGTCCGTAGCCATTGATCTTAGTTTAAAATAGCGAAAGTTGTAAAGATCAGCTTTTTTAGGAAGCTTGAATTTATAAGAGAGTTTAGCTTGGGAGCGAGTGCTATGTCCAGCGATTGAGAGAGCCACATTTTCATATTGCTTAATAATAGTAGGGCTATTAATAGATGTAAGTGATCAATAAAAGATATCTAACGAGCTTTTATAGTCTAGGTTACCTAATATAAGTAATGTTCATGCCAACTTTAATGTCTTCTCTAGGATTTTTATGAATAAAATCAATTGCTGATTGGTTTCCAGTTATATGGATTGTCGGTATTTGGCCGTCAAAATGAGGATCTTTTTCGACGCGATGAATAAAACTTAAAGGTTCTAATATATTAGGCAAGGAATCCATTTTCATCACATTCCAAGTTCTGTTGTAGTGTTCGTAGTATGTTTTATCTTCTAAAACAGGTAGTCTCGTGAAATTTTCTCGCTGAAGTATGTCTCTTCCATCGTTGGTTAAAACGACATATTTGTAACCTGTGTGGGCAACAGGGGCATTGCCGCTGTAAAGCAAAGAAGATTTGTTGCTCATATTCAAAGGATATATTTGATTGTCAACTAGTACTCCAAGTGTTTGATCTTGTCCCACTAGAGAGACAACATTATATTGAATAGTAGATGAATAGTAAGATGCTCCAATACTGCTTGCAAACACAGCTTGTACGAGCTTGTTCAAAGCTACCACTTGTGTGTTAACTCCTTTTACGGCTCAAGTGTACGGCTTTAATAATGTTCTTACCAGATGTAATCAGCATACTGTTTTGAAAGATAAAGAGGAAAAAAGAAAGGCGTTGTTTCACAATCATTTGGTTATTTTTTCATTATTGTGATTTGTCCGTCACAACTTTTTACTTCATCGTGCCTACGATTAAAGTCCAGCACAAAATGCCAAGGAAATTGACATTTCTCTAGCCGAAAATGAGAATCATTACAAGGCGGTAGTTGCAACAGGGAACATATGTTACACATATACAACAGGTCAATGTAGGAATTTTAGTAAAAAAACGACATTTTTGGTAACATTGTGACATCCCAAATTTTCATAAGCGCATATCTTCACTGATAAAGAACATTCATACCGAATTTCCCCACTCATAATTGTATTGCGCCAAGTTTTATACTACAGCTTAAGCACGATCACTGTTTTAGTTGGTGCAGCGGAGATGATAAAAAAAATCTGATAACGGTTTGTTGCAAGAACGACAAGCTCAAACTTGTAGTAGTGCAGCTTCCATTGAATGAACAAGAAATAATAATTCTACTTGTTTGATTTTTAGGCATTCTGTGCAATTCTTAAGATAATCATGTATTAAAGATGAAATAAAAAAAAAAAAATGAAGATATAATATAAAGAAGCTATTTTAACCCCAAACATCAGTCATGTACAATTTTTGATCGTCCAGTGATGCGAGATACTTTTCTGCTTCTTCATCTGTTTCGCCCATACCAAAACTTTTAATAATAGTTTGGAAAGCAGAACGAACATCACGACTCATAGCACCGCTACCACATATGTAAACAGCGGCCTTTGCATCTGCACTGTTCATGTATGACCAAACTTCAGCAGCATTAGTAAGTAAAGCATGTTGAACATACTTTTGAGGTGAAGCAGGAACAAGTCGCGAAAATGCGTTATGCTTATGAACGAGTACACCAGCATCGACAAACTCCTCAAACTCTTCGCGGTAGATATAGTCTTGATCTGGATGGCGGCAACCAAAGAAGAGTACACAAGGGCCGACCTTTTGCCCATTCTTCTTCATGTAGGCTCTTTCTTGAAGGAAACCTCGGAAAGGAGAAATACCTGTTCCGGCAGCAATCATGATAATCGGTGTCTCGGGGTTACTAGGCATGCTAAATGTATTCTTGGAAGATTTCAGGCTTGCGCGCAAATGGCCTTGCTCGAGGCGCTTCAAGTATGAAGAAGCGAGACCGGGATAATGCTTTCCATTGATAACGTCATCTACAACACCAACAGAGATATGTGCATGTGTAGGGTAAGCAAGAGGAGATGATGAAATAGAGTATCGTCTAGGCTGCATCACACCAACAGCAGTTAAAAATTGACCGAATTCAATACTCTTCACTTGAGGAAATGCTTGCTGGAGATCGAAAAGTGTTCTGTATTTCTTAATGAATTCTGGGTACTGGTCAATGTTATTTTCATCGGGCATGGTGAGTCGGTCGAATTCATCGGCGACCTTAGCATCAATCAGGCGAAGTTGGGAGGCGAAACAACTCAACATACTGCGAGATGGAGAAGATAAAAGATCGGCATAATAAGTGAGTGCGTTACGAATAGTACAAGGTCCAGAAATACACGCGGCCATGGAGCGAGGGGAAACACCTGCGAGGGACTCAGGGTCGACTTCAAATACAGAATCCAAGACTAAACCGAGCCCTAAAGCAATACGTTCCACTTCTTCAGCAGAGTTTTCAGGCATAATTTCAATATGATCACCGGCTTCGTAAAGACCACGGTCACTGATAGGAGCTAATTTTGAAATATCAATTTCGATATGGCGTGTGCTTCGTCCAGAATCCTTGCTTTGTAATTCACGGTTGACAAGTACTTTTGCATTAAGGTTACCATTCTTGTTTTCTTGTGCCTGTTGCCATTTCTCTTTATCCTTTGGAGAAATGAACTTGATACTGGCAGTGCTTAACTTGGATTCTTCAGTAGATAACGAGGCAGTAGGGACAATAGATTTGGACGCAGAGAACTCGACACCATAATGACTGAGCGTATAAGTCCAGAAATGAGCACACCAAGTATTAAAGTCGCTATCCATATCTTTGTCAGCATCACCTACACCAGGAGCAAAGAAGCGAGTAGCACCAAGAGTATATAAACCACGGTCTACCTTGAGAGGGAAAGCTTGGTATGTTCTCCAATTCTTGTTGCCCAAACCAAACACAGCATAATCTAAGCCTGCGAGGATATCTTCTTTACCTTGCTCAATACTCTTATCCAAAAACTTGTTGAAATTTTCAGCAGAATCGGGCGGTTGTCCGTTGTATGTAGCAGTACAGATTACGACGAGTTCGCGTTTATTGCTGTTAGGATTCTCTTCATGAAAACCGCTTTCCAGGACTTTCCATTTATCCATATCTGTAAGGGTGATGTTTTTAAATCCAAATCTCTTTGCCTGGATAGCGAGCTGGTTGGCATAATCCTGAGCTGTACCGGTTTGAGTACCAAAGAGGAAGGTGACTTTTGGTAATTCAACTGATCCTTTTACAGAAATTTCATTGGGGATAGTAGGGACTGAGACACCTTCATCAATCTCTTCTTCTGTAGAATTGGTAAAAATAGCATCTTCGTTGGGCTCAGGGAAATCAGTACGAGGAACAATATTCATCATCATATTGAGAGGCTTGGTAGTACCTTGATGAGGATCATAAGGAACAGCAGGGCCATCTAAATATCAAATCAGTTCTGTAGTCCTACTATTTAATGAAGTCATTGTACTACATACCATATAAAAACTTGTATCGATGAAGCCACATACCAATGACAGTCTTTGCTTCTTGTAAGGCAAAAGCCATGCCAATACAAGATCTAGGACCAGTGCTGAAAGGTAACCAAGAATAGCGAGATCTCTTCTGTTCTTCTTCAGGGGTAAAACGATCAGGATCGAATTTCTCGGGATTAGGGTATACCTTTGGATTGGTGTGTATATTCAGAATTGAGACGGTACAGATAGTACCTTCTTTTACCAAATAACCACCTGGAACTACACAGTCTTTTTTACAGTATTTGCTGATATTTCTCAAGGGTGAGTGAAGACGGAGTACTTCTTTCAAGACTCGGTTAAGGTATTTCAAACTGCTAATTTGTTCAGCCGTGGGATATTTATCTGAAGTGATACCAGCATTGGCAAGTTCTTGTAATACTCTTGTTTCAACCTCTGGATTTCTCGTCATTTCATAAAAGAACCATGCAAGTGTATTTGCCGTTGTGTCATGGCCGGCAATAAGGAAAGTAACCACTTGATCTCGAATATTTTCATCACTAAGACCCAAGTTGTGCTCATCGCGAGCATTCAACATATAACCCAAGAGATCTTTGTGCATATCCTTAGCATCAACTCCACTCTTGCGTTCTTGAATCACTTTTTCGACAGTGGAGTGCATTAAGTGATTTCCCTGCTCCCATTTCTTGTTGCTCTGAAGAGGTAGTTTCTTCATAAACACTGGTTGTGAGAAACGTTTTGTTCCGTTTGAGAGAGCGTATGCCATAGCTTCAATGAATGGATGTGGTTCCTTGTTTCTGTGCATCAAATCAAATGAGTACCCAAAACCGATACGACCAATTGTTTCAAAAGTTAAGTTGGTGCACCATGTAAGAATTTCGACCTTCTCATCTGGTTTATATTGGGCGAGAACTTCCATAGTTTCTGTTGCGATTCGTCCCATCTCGGGTTGGTATGCCTTAAAAATGAAAGAAAGGGTTACACACTGTCTTTTAACTTTATTTAAGATTCATATGATGGACTCACCTTAATAGCACGAGGACTAAAAGCAGGCATGAGTAGCTTGTGAGCCAACTGCCATTCCATGTCATCTGTATCAGAGGTAAATAAACCATTACCGGCAAAATCTTTAAATTCCAAGAGTGCAATAGAGACTTTTTTGGTAAAGTATTCGGATTCTTTAACGAACAATTCTGCGATTGCAGGGTCGTTGGTCCCTACCATTTCACTACCCAAAATACTGACTGAAGCAATAGGTCCATATGTTTCGAATTGCCTTTTCCAACCAGCAGATCTATTACAAACTAATTAATCCATCAATTTCTGATGAGTAGGGAGAGACATACAAATCTGGCAGCATATCGTAAACATTTCCAACCATAGGCAGTCTACGAGGTCCTGGTACATTTTTAATCTTGTCTCGTGGTTTGATGTAAACGACATTTTGTTCCTTTACTTTGTCAATCTCTGTCAACTCTTTGCCGTCAACAGTCTCAAGAATGATATCTTCTAAAGGAATAGCTAGACCGAGTTTTTCAGCCGCTAACCCGCGCACTGTATTTGTATTTGCTCCATTTCCAACTTGAATAATCTGTCCATCTTGCTCGATATTCTGAGTATCCTTTAACGCGATAATCAAAGGTAAAGTCATTGTTTAGTAAAAATAAAATATATAAAAAAAATATATATATAAAAAACAAGAGTAAGAGGGGCTAACTTTTATTTGATCTGAAAAATAACCGGACTTGGAAATGAAGATTTTCCGGACCCTAGCTCCATTAAAATATAAAAAAAAAATCTGCCCAATCTAAAATTCACTGGTAAAACTTTTTAGTTGCTATTTGTGAGCAGCTTTTCTTTGATAGGGCGCAAATCGAATTACCAAGCACAACTAAATACAATAAACGGAAATTCTATATTCCGCCATAGCATTAGCATATTTCAGTTAACACAAACAAACACATAAATCCGGTAATAAAAAAGATTGATCATCTTAAATTGTCTTATTGTTCCCATCGCTCGCTTAAAATTCAATTGCATACAAATGTTGTCAACTGTGTGTATCAAGTGATGTACAACAAACAATCAAAAGAAGTAAAGCAAGTATTTTTTTTTTAATTCATGTATTTCTACTTTAAATTCAGATGATGTTAATTATTTTTCTGGACGAATTGAAATTGGTTTTTAGACTATTAGCTTACCTATTTTGGAAAATTTAAATACTATTTTTAGATAATATAGAAATTATATAAGACGAATCAGTGTTAATTATTGAACTATTTGCTTACCTTTTTTAGTAGAAACAAAAATGGAATTAGACAAATGTTAGTTTTCGGATGACAGTATGTAGATACAAAGACACTATTTTTTTTTTAAATATAGATATATAAAAAAATTAATGAAGCCAGCACCTTATATATTGTTTCTATTATATTTTTTCAATTAAAAGCAGTTATTTTACAGCAAGAATTTTAACCTTGTTCTTTTTTCTCTGTCATCTTGAAATACGACAGTCAGAATTATGACAAACCAAATAAAGAATAGCTGTAGAAGGTAGGCAATAACAGCTATCTTGAAAGAATTCAGACAACAAGCCTATATACAGGTGAAGCACACCCATTCATCGGTGAGAAGACCTCGCTTAAGATCCTTAAATAAAGCAGTAGTCCCAGGTTGATCTTTGTAGTAGTGCATGTCCTTTCGAAATTGACTTCAATTATTGTGACTTTCATTGATAAATGTTGTCAAATATTATATACAGTGATGTTTTTGTTATTCTTCGCTTCTTTAACCTCTTGTTCCTGAAAATAATGTTTAAACAGAAAGTCTATGATATTCTTGAATTCAAGTATGTCGAGGACCTAGAAAAGGAAGAGCTTCAGGCTATCGCCGGAAAATGTGTATTAGGAGATCCTGGGCGACGCGATCTTATTTACTTCATGCACGAAAACAGCACTGTTGAGGAAAAATTAATGTATAGGTATACTAGTAGTCAAAAAGGCGTCGAAACGAAAGCAAGAAAGTCTACAAAGTTAAGAAAAAAATTGAAGCCGGATGGTGTCGTAGCAGCTGAGCTCTCTTTGTCGAAATGCAATTCTAAAACAACCAGCATAGAAAAATTCATTAAATATCTTGAAGAAAGAACCAAAGTTGCTCCAATGCTACAAGCCTATTACTCAAATGAAGATACTCCCAAAGAAAACCAACATACTAGTGGTTTACTCCCATTCAGAAAAATGAAGTTATCGTGCTTCATCAATCATATGTAAGCAGACCAACGTTGAGCACGAAATCTTCGAAAGAAATATGGTAAAGATGCTGCATTGGTGCTTGGAGACTGGTCAGCCTGTGTTGTGAAATACCATGAGCCGATCAGGGGAATTGGGATGCGCAGAATGTTGGTAAAACAAGGATTTCAAGTATACTTGCTTGATGACTTCAAGACCTCTAGTATGTGCCCTAGTTGTGGAGATGGAGAGCTGGAAAAATTTAAGATGGTTGAGAATCCAAGGCCATATCAAAGGGAAAACAATCCTACGGTAATTCGCCAAGGGCTTTTAAGATATATGCCTCTATAATCTAATTATATACATATATATGTCACGATATTAACAAGTTATGCATTTTTTTTCAGGTGTAAAAACCAATAGTGTCTGAAGCCCATGAATGAATCCTCTGGAACTAGCATGTTTCGACTTTGGAATCGCGATATGGCAGCCGTCCTGAATTTCAGGCATATTCTCTCTGGATTGCAAGACAATGGGAAAAGACCAGCAAGATTCTGCAGATCAAGTACAGGCTCCTCCAATGCATACAAAAGAAAGGGAAAACCAGTCAGCAGCTCTCAAGCTGACAAAAAAATATTCACTCCTCTGTAGTTATCGCTACAGTAATTTAAGATGCAG
Source organism: Mucor indicus B7402 (assembly GCA_000697295.1). NCBI lineage: Eukaryota > Fungi > Mucoromycota > Mucoromycetes > Mucorales > Mucoraceae > Mucor > Mucor indicus. Next base: position 87,940 of record JNEK01003065.1, read on the forward strand.
TGTAAGTCTTGGAAAATTATATCTACTTTTCCTTGCATTTATCACTTATCAATTATTTTTGTAGTTTTTCCTAGGTAAAACAAAAAAAAAATCATAGATATTCGTCTAAAAATTAATTTTCCTTTTTCCAAATTTCTATTTATGTTTGTCTAAATAAGGTAAGCAAACGTCTAAAAATTGATTTTAATTCGTCCAAAAAAGAAACTAACAGCGTCTGAATTTAAAGTGTAAAAACCGTACTGTAATGTTGAGTTCGCCTTTTGCCTATCAAAAGGTTTTTTAGCACACATCAGCACTTCTCTAATCTAACCCGGGCAATTCAGTACATTTGTACTATGTGCTCACTTGGGTTTTAATAATTTTCATCAATAAAATAATTCTTTAATCGTAATGTTGAGTTCACCGACTTTGTGTAACATATGGATTTTCACTCAATGCCAAAGCTTGGTCTTACCATTAACAACTGCAAGCCTTTAAAGAAATTGGCCTACTATCAAAGAAACCTATCATCCTAAGCTTCCGGGTTTCGATCTTGCTTAAGTTTGCTTTGATGTCTAAACCTATTGCCACTTTTTAAAAATCCATTCTTATTATGTACATTGCAGAAGGCTTTTGGTTACTTATAACAAAGACAATAGTATATTTTATTTTAATCGAGATATGATATCTTAACTAAACAATGTAGAAGCCATTGCAAAGGTCGTTAAAGTGTGCCTCTATCTGACATTATTCGGCATAGGCTCTGTAAAATTGTAAACCAGATTCACCAGATTCAACGATGATAGACGTATTAGCACCAACAAAATAAATATAACCTTCTTCTAGGTCAAAGCTTGTCCCCATGGTTGAAGATAGCTTACCACCACCGGCTGTAACTACAATAATACTAGGACCAGCAATTGGCTTTTGCTCTTCTCTGCTAACACCATCGAACTTTGTCCATATGACAGAAAACTCATTAACCGGAGCATCATAAAGAAGCGAGGAGTCAGAAATTTTGACAGGTGTCATTTTCTGGGACTCAGGTGAGCCATATCTGTAGCTAAGCATATTCACCAACACATGAACGTCTTTAAACTTTGGTGTCAAACCAGCACGTACAACATTATCACTTGTGGCCATACATTCAACATTATCTATCGCACACATATATATAAAAAAAAAAAAAAGATCAGAAAACGGGAATGTCATATTTTCTTTCTCTATGTTTACCTCCGGATAAGTAAGCATGGGGCTCATTAGCATCAATAAAAATAGCTTCCCCAGGAGCCAAACAAACATGATTAAACATCAAGCAACAGAACACACCAACATCACCTCCAGGGTGCTCACGGTCAAGACGGAGAAGTAGCTCGGAAGTAGCATCGTTCGTATTTGACTTGTTGAGGCGACCAATTAAGGTGCTTAATTGTTCACGAACGTTCTCTTGAGGACTCAGCATGAGTGAAGAATAGACCTTTTTAAGTAGCCCCTTATGGACATTTTCGTCATCAGATCCCTCAATACCACTAACAAACTCTTCAGCCACTTCTTTGCTGACCAATTCTGTTAGTTCGGGATAAACTTCCAAGTGCTTTGCGATTTCTTTTAAAGGACGGAATCCAAACAAAAGCTCAAAAGGGGTAAGGGCAATGACCATTTCAGGCTGAAAAAAAAAATAGAATACTATTAGAAAACAACCCAACATGTGGCTCTAATTTTAACTTCAACTTACTTTATGATTAGAGTCTTTGTAGTGCTCAGGGAACTCTTTGAAAAGACGTTCTGCAAGGCACTTATTGGGGTGAGCTTGGATAGACAATGCTTTACGAACAGATTGAATCTTGAAAAGGAAAGGTAAATCACCATCAAATCGATCATAGACAAGCTTTCCACTAAGTTCAGCACTTTCCTTTACAAGCCTGCTAAGAGATGTGTTATCACCATCCATTACAATAGAAGGGGCAGTAGGATGAGTTCCCATCCAAAATTCAGCGTAAGGTTTGTCAATGTCAATTGTAACACCAGAGGCTTTAGCATAAGACGCAACCAAAGAAACATCACCAAGCTTCCCCCAGTCATAAGATTGTGTTTTGCCTTGTAAACGATAGATAGAGCTCATTGTGTATTTTTGCGAATATGTAAGGATCTAAAGAAAAGGGTATATAAAAAGGCGTGTTTTTATATAATTGCAGGAGTTTGAACGATGGCCAATGAAATAAGAACATATTTAAGGTCTGACAGACTTGAAAATTCACTCAATAGGAATCAAACAAGATCGACAGTTGGTTGTGTTGAAAATAATACCCCGAAGTTAATTTTTATCGTGTTTGTTAGAAGTCACCATTATCTTGTTTTCAAAACAAGAAGTAATTAATTGTCATCTCAAAATATTAGTCTATTGAAGTGTACAAGACGAAATACAAAGAAATCTGCTTAAATTCATAGTATAGGTTTTGTCCGGACAAGATTATGTGACTTAGTATGACGGTCGTTGATTAGGCGTTTGAAAGAGACAATATGGATCCTAACATGTCAACAACAAAAAAAAAAAGGGAGCCACTGTTTTCAAGGAACGTGTATGCCATCAACAAGAACCCATTCATTATCAAAAGTGTGGAGGGTAGAACAATTTACTACCAAAAGTGTTTGAAGAGCTGCTGTATTCATATACTTTAAACTAGCCTACCGGCAAAGGAAAAAATGTTACAATTGAATTCTATAAGCTATGAGAGGAAGTTGTCGTTGTCACTAGTGCTCATAGGGAAGCTATTTTTGAAGTGCTTTAGTTCGATGCATTGCTTTACGTTTAAATTCAAAATATTTGAAAGCTAAACTCAAAATTCCAAGGTGCTAGTCATGAGGTCTGTAATTTGTTAAAGCTTTTCAAAGTCTTGCAATGTTTTACGGTTGAAATGTTTAGTCAAGAGATTCCTGCGAGAGTATAACTTTTACTCATTGGTGCCTTAATTCGTTATTGGTAAGGGATTTGAAGGTCATTCACAAAAATAAGTGTTGTAATGGTGCTGTGCAGATCTAGGCGTGGTGTTCTTTTTTTAAAAAAAATAGTGAGTGTCTTTTGTTTCCATTTCGCGTGTTTGTTATTTTGGGATACCATCTTCTGTATTACCTCTTAGCGTGACACAATCAGGTGCCTAAAGCTGCCACATAAGTCACCAAAAAGCAATGGGTTCTTGGGCCTTTATATCATAAACCTTCATTGTGTTTTCAGGGCACGCATTTAGCTTTACCAGGCTATTTTTGTCTTCATACAGCTGCTTCATTTTTAACTCAGTTCTATATTTACAATAGTCTTCTCCATTGGATATCGTGTAATAGTTGGCACTTTTCTATAAGTGTGTCCATGTTGTGGTCCTTCTTTTCTTTTTTCAACAATTAAACGTATCTTACGGTAAATTGATTCAATTTTTTTTTTTTTATGAGTCAACCTAATTTCTTCAACTGTGCAGAGAGTGGTCAACTGCTAAATCCATAACATCAAAGCGTGTTGAAATTCAAACACTTGTCCGGGAGACACAGGGCGCACAGCACTCCGATATATTTCAATCTGATGATTATCTGTACAATGAGAACGGTAAATTTTGTCACCTTTATGTCTAGAAATTTTGTCCTTTTGAAATAAAAGAGATGTCACAAAAAGTTAAATTAAATTGACCTAAAAATGATATGTATTTTTCGACTTCAAAACGTTTAGAATGGAGTTTTATTGTGGCATTGAATGACTTATCTTTTAGAATGACTGGCAAAGTTGCATAGAATTTCAGCAGGTACAGCGCGGCTGATAAATTTTGTCCGTTTTGAATAGTAAATGGCGTTAACTAAGAAATGATTGTCCTTTAAGAGGATTCAATTTGTTGGTTTCTTTATCAGATCGTCGCTTGGGTAAAAATGAACGTTTATTAAAATAAGAGTTCAGCTTTGTCATGATATTGTTCAATGAACTACAAGACTTGAAAGATGAAGGAATATTAAAGTTTTTACATAATAGCCAACAATTATTCCCCAAAAGATACCAATACAACTTAGCCTAATGCAACAATCATTTCATATAACTGAATTTAAGAAGAAGAAAAAAGAAAACTATATGTTAACAGTATTCGGTTAAAGGTATAAACTATAGCAGCATACTTCCAAACTCTTTGAAAATCAAATTCGGGCGATTTCTTTCTTTTTATTGGTTAAACTCTTTTATGACCGACTTCTGGCGTTTTTCTTTTTTCATTTAGTCTTTCACGCGTTGTTTCTCACTATTTCACGACTTGCTAAAGGTAGCCGAAGCTCTTCTCTTAATATGGTTTTTTGTTGATACACTAACTAGCCCTTTCTTTTTAGCATTTGATGAATACATAGAGAGGAAAAAATCAAGAGCCGCTATAATTGGCTTCATCAATGATAATACTGACAATAACAAGGACATAATCACTGATTGGTTGGCTTCTTACGTCCATTATGAAGATGCAAAAAAAAAGATTTTGAGAGAACGTTTATAACAGTATACAAAAAACACAATCAGCGATGTTGATAATCCATATGAAACCAAGAATGTAGCATATGCTCCCATTTCTTGCATTACGGTTAACAATGTCAACAGTTATTGTCTTATTGATACTGGTGTTGAAATTTCTTTAATTACTAAGGATTTTGCAGTTAAGAATAATTGCGATTTTGTTAAATGCACATGTTTAGGATAACACTTAAAAGAAGGTTTTAGGGGTAATTAATAGCTCTAAATTATTAGTTTCAAACATTATTAGTTTCAAAAAAAAAAAAAAAAAAAAAAAAAAAAAAAAAAAGCAAACATTAATATAAATATTCTATTTTAGACACAATAGTTGCAGCTGTGAGTCAGTATTTACCAGCATATCAAGAGGCTATTTTGAACTTAAAAAAAATGGAACCGAAATTCTGGGCTATGCAAGGAAGTCTCCATCAAAGACAGAAAGTCCAGATACAAGACTAAGGCTATTGACAAAAATGGCTGATAATTTAACCAGCCGATCGCTCGCAAGTAAAATATATGTATCTGCTTCGTCAACAGCATCTACACCAATATTTGAAAGAGATTTAAGTCCAGATGGAATAGTGGACATATTTAAAATATAAAACGTATTAGGCGATACTATTGGTAAGATTAAGGTAGTCAAACAATACATTCATTACTTTCTAACCCATTAAGTAGACATGCTAAAGTACATTGAAGAAACAGAAAACGATCTATGTCTAGTAGTATTGGATTATGCTGGACTTTCATCACGATCAGAAGATGTTAAAAAATTTATACTTGAAACTCCTAAAGTGAAATATATAGCCATTGATACTTTTGGCAGTAAAAACAAGCTACAAATAATGAATTCATATGACCTTTTACAGAACAACGATCTTATTGAAAAATTTAATTGCCGAGGACAGCTTTTACAAAGATCAAAATAAAAATATCTTATATTGTCGCCCTTATCAAGGTATTACCTTATTCAAGCAAATACATATTTCCATAATAAGTTAAAAAAAGCTTGAAATTCAAGAATAATTTACCCTTTTAAGAAACTACTTGTTTAAACTCCTATCCCTAGTTTTAAACTTCTTCCAAATATGGACATCTCTTCCCATCCAGCACCTTATATATATATTGCTTCTTTATATCTTTGCACACTCATCCAAAAGAATCTTGACAACTAATGGTCCGTGATGTAAACAGCAAAATGAGAATATTTTCCCTCTTGTTATTGTCTTATTTAAAAAAAAACCCCCAAGCCTAAATAACATCTACCACTACAAATAATCTACAACCAGCAACTCAACAATCACTTTTATCATTAACCAAAAATAATTTATTTTGTAAATCATTATTATAGAATCAGCTGATTGTCCCTAACATATTAAGCAAAGCGAATATACTCCCTATTAAATATATATACTGTTGGTGTACATGATTCACTCAATAACTAAAGAAATCTCTTTTTACCTTTTTTTATCATTAAAAAGAAGGGCCCAGCCTTTGCTACTTCCGCTGGGGATACAGTACACAGGTATACTGTTATAATTTTTTATTTGTAGGCCGTACTCGACATTGTTGTTTGTACAGGGTACATATAAAAAGTGTTTGCAGCACATTTTACCCACAAAACAAATCACTTTTGGTTTGACAAAGGCAATTGTTGTCTTTAGGTTTTATTTACCTTCCAACTTTTCCTCTTGTGTCAGGTCTTTCTCTTCCTTGGTCGGCCTTTGGCAATAGTTGACAAAGCTGACATTGAGATGCTGAAAAAATTCAACATCGTTGTTCAATTCGCCCTCGTACATTCCACTCTGATTCATCAATTTAAAAAATTGATTTTTAGAACCAGCAAAAAAATGGTCTGCCGTTTCGCCCACGTTAGCAGTGCTTGGGTTAATGCCCACGAACAGGACTGTTGAGTTTTCTTTAATTAATGAATTCATCTACATAGAGCGTTATTTATTGGAAAAAAATAATATAAAAAGAGAAATAAGAACAAAGAAAGGATAACACTTGGTGCACGTCAAAAAAAAATTAGCATGGCATTATTCTAATTTTTTATCGAGTGTGCTTCCACACGTCAATTGCTACACGTCAAAGTTTTACTAAGTAACGCATGAATAGCAATACTTACATAAAATATGCAACCCATTCATGCTTACATTTGGGACAATTTACTTGCGTGTTTAAAGGTATCTAGAATATCCAACCATCATCATCTTTTGTTTGAAAGACATAGAAATCAAATTTTCACTTCGTCTTTCGATACATAGATATGGAACAAAACAAATTTGATCTCCCTAACTAAGCAAAGTGCTCAACTGACTGAAAATTGAAGCTTTATAGCATAATGGAAAGAGATTTTTATCTGTTGATTGACTTTTTTTGTCAACACATTGCTTTACATTAATAGACCTTGACGTTTAGATTTTGTTCCTGAAAGACGCAGTAATTCAAGTGGTCAGTCCCACTCAGCCAAGATTATGCTGACGCCATGCTAATTCTTTGACATATCAGATGGACCAACATAACATTAAAAAAGTAAATGAATGGAAGGGATGAATTGAACTGTAGTTAAGATGCTTAAGCAAGTTACATTAAATTTAACCGTATGTAGCTCGTATATTTTTTTATTTCATTATTTTAATCCATGCATTGCTTTAGCAAACTTCGGCGCGTAGGATTTGACGTGTAGCAATTGACGTGTGGAAGCTCATAGCATCTAGAACTCTTCCAAATGCTTGCAAACTTCTTAGACCCATTTATACTTTTCTGCTATCTAGTGGGATTAGTGTGACAATGTCTTGTTGAACTTGACTAAATTCCTATAAATGAACAAAGTTACTCCTTATAGAATATAATTGTCTACTCGTTAGAATTGATTCTTATATTTTTGTCATATCACTCCATGTACCTATGCCAATTAAAAAACTAGGTAATTTGAACACTATCACTGATGAGCTGAAGCAGATGAGCAAGATTTATGGTAACTGTTGCCTCAGAAGATACGTTTCAGATATCGAAAATGATGATACCAATATAGCTTCAATTTTGAAGCCAAAAAGGAGAAAGCATGTAGCAAATATTACACTATAACGTTCAATTAAATATTTTCATATGAAATTTATTAACTGAATTTAATTGTTTGTTTCGATGTTCATATACTTTGGGCCTTTATATCATAAACCTTCATTGTGTTTTCAGGGCACGCATTTAGCTTTACCAGGTTATTTTTGTTTTCATACAGCTGCTTCATTTTTAACTCAGTTCTATATTGCAATAGTCTTCTCCATTGGATATCGTGTAATAGTTGGCACTTTTCTATAAGTGTGTCCATGTTGTGGTCCTTCTTTTCTTTTTTCAACAATTAAACGTATCTTACGGTAAATTGATTCAATTTTTTTTTTTATGAGTCAACCTAATTTCTTCAACTGTGCAGAGAGTGGTCAACTGCTAAATCCATAACATCAAAGCGTGTTGAAATTCAAACACTTGTCCGGGAGACACAGGGCGTACAGCACTCCGACATATTTCAGTCTGATGATTGGCCTTTCTTTAAAAAAATTTTGAGCCTCACCCACTTACCAAAGAAGCTTTTTTCACTTGAGTGAATGAAAAAATACTCTGCTTAGAAAGTGTATATTTACCTAGATTCTATCATACTCTCTTTTCCTTTCATTTTTCTGCTTTAAAACACTGTATACAATGTCCAAGCATGGATCACATATAGACTTGCCAGCGCTATCGGCTGATGATTCTGTTCACTCCAGTAGCTATATTACAGATACTTCGATAAATGACAGTAATAAAACACTACAAACGCCTTCAATAAAAAACTATAATCAACAGTTAAATACAGATATCCAGTTACAACAACAGCAGCAATCCAATGCTTTTATGAATCAACCTTACTTTTATAATCTTGACCAAATGAATACTGATAACTCTCTGTATTTTATGCAGCAACAACAACAACAGCAACAGAACTCACTCATTGATCACTTTATGAAAAACTCTAATAGCAATAACCATAGTAACAACGCTTCCAGTTCGTCATTACAGAACAATCCAAATAGTGCACTTTCTATAAGCACCAGTATAGAATCGTTTCAAAACGCTGTATCGACAACTGTTGGAGACCAACCCCCGTCCTTTTGGGCTGGTTTAAATAACGTACCTAACTTTAGAATTTTACAAATGAGATTTTTTGCAACTAAAACCTATTTACTAGTTTATATCTAATGTTACTCACACCAACTTGTTTCCAACCATCCCAAACATTGCTCGTAGTTTTTCAGAATACTTGGCCAATCATCCTGTCCCTTTCCTTAGCTCTTTGTAAATGCCTTGAAGATCATTTGTTGTAAAATCACTCGTTCTTACATTTCGTTATTAGTAATGCAACAAATACCTCACCCACCTCATCACCATTACCCGGTAACTCGATGGATTTTGAACGTCTGATGCAGTTTAAACAAGAACATGAACATATTAACACAGGGTACAGCAAATTGAATAGGAATAAGACGTTTTTACTCATTTTTCAATCAGGATGCAAATAAGAGTTTTAGGCGTGCCACAAACAGGCGCAAAATCCAGAGTGGAAACTCAAATCAAGCTGTGCATACAGTTGGTAACAGATGGAGGAGATAAAGCACTGTGGTGGTCGCACCTTAAATTGCCAGAACATATGGTCACAAAAGATAAGCTTAAACGGCCAGGAAATAAGAAAGGAGGAAATAACATTGCAAGTGCCGATATGCCAGTAAATCCTGAAAAAATGCTCTACTTGAATGCAAAAGTACTGTGTGCAAGCGACCCTTCTAAAAAGGTAGTTACATGTTTAGGATGTGTTCAAAGAGAGGTATGGATCAATAAGAGAAATGCTTTTTTTTTTTTTTTTTTACTGAAACTTGTTATAGCGGAAACGATCGCAAAGGAGAAAAGAGAATAAGCAAAATCAAGTTGCAGACGAAACCGAGGACGAAAAAATAGATGAGGACCAGTCTAGCATTTTAGAGGAAGAACGAATTCTACTATTCAATTGCTCAGAAGTTGTTGACTTTAGCGCTGGTGACACTATTTTGCCTACAAGAATTACCTGTTATTGCCGTCACCACAATGAGAAAATAGGTTTTTGGTATGATGAAGTTATTGGCCCTAGTCCATTTTATTAACTCGTGCTACATTAGTATCTATTTTGAAATGTCTGACCACACTGGTAAGAAGGTGGCAGAGGGCATATCACCACCTATCATGATAACAGATGATCACAAATCAAACAAAGTTAAAACGGGTTCAAAAAGACGCCGAACAGAAAGTGAAATTTTACCAGAGCCTAGAATTCCCGCTCTAAGCTGGATAAAATCCTCTTTACCATTACCCTTTAGTGGCAAATCGGAAAATGATAATTCTAATAATTACTCGAACAACAGCAATAACTTTCCGATCTCATCAGCCTCTTCTGCGACTTCTGATATAGAGGATATGAAATCTGCATTAAAATCAATGTTAATTCCAGCTTTCTTGCAACAATCACAGCCACCTGTTTATCCATCGTCATCACAGCAGCAGCAACAACAATTCCCACAGACTTCTTTACCACCTGCAATGAAACGTTTGATTCCAAACGAAGCACCTACCAATGGAGGAATTGAAATAACTATATTGGGCTCCAACTTTCGCCCTGGAATGACAGTTATGTTCGGAGATTCGCCTGCTACTAATATGCAATACTGGTCGCCAAATACACTCATTTGTACACTACCGCCAGCACAACACCCAGGTGCAGTTGTTGTGTCTTTTAAGGAATCGCCACCAACGGATAAAAGCGATGTCATGGTATTCACTTATCTTATGGAAACAGATCGTGCTTTAATGGAGTTAGCGCTTCAAGTGATAGGCATGAAAATGACCGGTATTGTTGAAGATGCAAGAAAGATTGCTATGCGTATTGTACAAGGCAATAACAATAACAGCAATGGCAATGGCAATAGCGGTGCCTTGTTTCCTTCAGCATCAATCAACACAAAAGAAAATACCGATAAGCTAATGACCAAATCAGAACAACCAAGCTTAAAATAGTGTGTTTACTGTGTAGACACACGCTTATTATTCCTTTTCCATTCATGCCAGATCATACTATTATATTATCTCATCTGTATTTTTTTCCCTCCTGTATCCTACCGTAATCCTTCCTTCTGTTGCATATGTTTAGTGTATATATACGATAATAAATCATTGCTAACCAGTTACGAACCAATTTTTAGAAAGCCAAAAAAAAAAAATAGGGGAGGGGGACTTACGCGTGATTTGTAATTGTACTAGTTAAGATAGGTTACAATGTTTATTTTAATGTTGTATATAATTATAATAATCAAGAAAAACGCCACGTAAGGTCATCTGTTTGAAAAGTGGGTATGTAATGTCGCATTCACTTTACAATATGCTAATAATAAATATACATTAATCGTTATATAACTTTTTTAATTTGAAATACATTATGCATTACCACTTGTTCAAGTTATATAACTGTTTATCTCTTTTCTCTATACATCTTTTTTTTTTTTGCACTTGATGTAAATCATTGAAAGCTCTCACTTAAATAACCAATTGTCCAGCCATGAATAAAATAACTAACAAGGTAAAAACAAACACATGAGCATGAAGGAATTACTTCAAATAAATGTTACTGCTATTACGATTATTCTAGTAAAAATTACGTTCCTGGGTTTTCAGAACGATGATGGAAATGCCGAAGAATATTCTGAGAAACCTGCACCTGTTAAACAAAAATTTTACAAAAAAGGAAAATACTGGGTCATTGTTTGTTCTATTACGTCGTTGGTTATTGTGGCTGTTGCCTGGAGCATTTTGAATGGAGAAACAAATTGACATCACTTCAGCCAATACCAGTTCTATTACACCTGGTGCAGCAATTGCCGGTTAACCCTACAACTTCAACAAACGTGGTGATGCCCTCCATAAAACATTTTATATGGGTATTGAGACCTCAATACGCCCATGCAGTTCCATTGTCACCCGCTTTCACAATTTTATGAATAGTTATTTTAACGAGAGCTATCTGGCAATATTTACTTTTTCAACAAGATAAGAGTTTCTGCAGGGAAGGGTACATCCGCTTCAATCACACATTTCATCAATAAAGACGAGATAGCGTTGTACAAATTTTGCTAACGGCTGAAAAGGTTACGTGGACCTTAAAGGGTAAACTAGATGTCTCTAGTCTTTCAAGTTATGATACCCTTTTTTAAGTTTTGTATCGTTTGTCTGCTACTGATTATACTATACATAGTTCTTCTACTGTGGAAATTATCAAAGATATATATAGTTTTTATGGATACGTGTTTCTAGATATTGCCAAAAAAGAAAGAGCCCTAGTACTCAACAATATATAATATAGGTATGAATGGTTTCCCAGGTGAATTAAGTACGGTTCTTATCAGTCCCTCTCCTATTGGTGTTCAATTGAGAACGATAAAAATGGCCGTTGATTTTGATGGGATTCATCTTGGTATACTATGAGTACATTGAAAACAGCCCTATCTCAAGACAATAATCAAATCGAGTGTTCAGGCGACTTCTGAGTACAGATAAACAACTTGGTATCGTTGGCAAGAATCGTGATGTTTTTTTCAAACTACACATCAAGTAAGGAGCTTTCCAATATTACTACAGCAGTTGACCTTTCTTGCGCCCCTGATAGTACGAAACCAATTCGATGGTTTTCCTCTACCTTCCTAGTCTGTTCGTTTAAATGATAATAGATATGCAGAAGGATTATTGTCCATTTAAAGTTTATCTTGATAGTATTCTCTTGTTCAATGCTCCTTTTGTTAGTATCACGAACTTTCAATTGCTTTTTCCCGATTTAGTATATCGCTAGTTTATCAAACTGGAACGTTCATTATACAGCCATGAAATCGGTACCGTCATAATGATAAATACAGTGTAACTCCCCAGTTCCCATTTCAACCACATACGCTTTGGCTAAAAAAAAAAAAAAGAGCTTAACTTGGGTCTAATAAACATTTCGTCGATCTTAATAAATGTAACACAATTTCATTTCACCTTTATTTCGTATATAGCTTTTTGAACTTTATCTAAATTATTAACGAACATAGTTCCATAAAGTCGGAAAGATTAGAGTCCTCTTTGTCTTTCTAATAACTAGCACATCCAAACACCTCCCAGAGCACAAAAAACAAAGACATGAGTCAAATAGATAATTGAAGTTAGGCATTGACCCCCTGTTGTGCATGGATATTGCTCAGTGTAGAGAACTTCTTAAAATACCATAGTTAAGAATAGAGTAATTAAACATGTATTTTTCTACATAATTCAGTCAAATGCCTAATAAAAGAATGTTCTATCCCACTTCCTCTTATAATAGTAGCAGTTTCATAGATATTTTAAATTCAAACCTGGTTAAATGCTTTCACGATAACTATAACATGTACAGGAATCTTGGTAAAAAAAAAAAAATGATTCGTAGTCTATTGATGAGTTTGGTATATCTTAGTGGGAAACACAAACAAAATAATTATGACATAGGGACATAGAAGAATTGTTGGGATTTATTTTATATAGTATATAATATATATATATATATATATGTACATATGATATAGTGAGTGAAATGCAGTTTTAAGTAGGGAATGATAGGAAAAAAAAAATGTACAACTTATTGAACTGTATTCATAGCAAAAGCCAAAGCAGAAAGGCTTTTGAGTGCTTTATCTAAATAAAAATAATCTGGATGTGATTTATGCGTATGTTTTAAAAGATCTATAATATATTTTATGCATAAGTTTTAATTATTTAGTGCATAGGGTGTTTTACTAACCTGTAAGTAAAAGACAGTAGCGAGTAATTCTTTGAATTGGGGCAATCATATAATCTGATAGAAGCATTCTATTTGCATCCTTCTTTCTCATTGTATCCTATAATAACCATATTAAAAGATGAGAAAGAGTAGACACGAAACCCATACTAACCTGAATAAGTTGGTGGTAAATAATGTTGGAACTTGCTTTCGTTAAGTATTTTCTCGATTTCGAAAAGTTGACTGCATAAGCGATATAGATTTCAAAATAAGGTTCAAACTCACAAAATAGTTTTCCAATAAATACTTGATTTCTTTTTGTTTCATCCTCTAGGCAGTCTGAAGAAATTGCGTTCTGTAATTGTTTGCCAAGTGCATCAGATAGCATAATAAGTTCTGGTATATATGCAAAAATGATTTCTATGTTCTTCATATTCACAAGCGAAGACTTTTTAGTAGCAGCATTGATCAAAGGGTCCATGTAAAACTATAGAATTGGAAGTGAGTTTATTTTTTTCCCGTTCTTTTTGCCTATTTATACCTACGTTTTTTATAGTCATCAAATGAGTTAAATATGTCTCTTCGGTAGTTAACAATTCAGTTATAATAAATTTAGACAACTGAATTGAGTTTTTAGTAGAGGGTTTTGCCTTGATGTTAGATACAAATACAGTTAGTCTACATTATAAAAATCAAGTGTTGTAATTTATTAGTTACCTTAGACCAAGGGGGGTGAATCGAGTATTCAGCCTTCTTATTTTTCCACAGTATATATCCTTCTTTTTCTCTACTTGACTTGTTACGAGAATTGAATAGTACATTCAATGTGCTTTTGAATGAAGGTGTATTGTACCAATTATTCTGTAAACGGCAAGGAAATGTAGGTTGATGTAATGATAAAGTGTGTTGCTTATCGTTATTGTTGTGGGTACTCGGTAATATGGTACTATGCGATCTACGAGACCATTTAGCATTTTCTTTTACTTTCTCGGGGCTTAAGCTTGATTCCAAAAAGGATAACGATCTCCTTAGATGGCCTTTTCCATTATAGTCAACAGATTCAAATGATACAGGCCTTACATCTGTTAATATTGTTTTGACCGTGTTGGATGCCCACTCCTTGGCTTCAATTTCCTCGAAGCTTTGATATGTGAAAGGTGGCATAATTGTAAATACAAAAAAGAAAAGAAAATAATAGAAAAAAATAAAAAGCTAAATTATATGAAAAATCCGCATAAATCCGAAAGAGTGTTTATCACAAACAATTTTTCCCTGTTTTTGAGAAATCTGTAAACTGACGTAAATGAGACGCAAAATTTCATAGTGCAAAGAAATAAAATGTTGTCAAATTAAGTTTATATTGGTGTCATTTCCTTGCACACAATTTTTAAATTCAGACGATGTTAGCTCTGAACGATTTGTAAGGCAAAGGGAACTATTCTCTTGTGAGAAGCCGTATTTTTACATTATTCGTCCTTTTTTTTTTCAGGAGGGTTGAATCCTGTCACTCGTCCTTTATTTGGTCAAATCCAATACTGTTTTCGTCATAATCAAAGATGCGTTATGTAACATCATCGCGCTGCCAGGCAGTTTCCCTTAGTATTGACCATACTTTAATTAAGGTAAGAGTGGCTGCAGAGAAAGTTGTTGTTTTATCGTATTCAATGCAAATCATTAGAACTCACAAAAATGAGTTAGTATAACCTGCTTTTTGTCGTCTGGACAAGGAAGCAAAGCCAAGTGAGTGTAGGCTGTATCAACATTATTTAGATTGAACTGTTTAAAATTGTATTGGAGGTTTTGTTACCAATTACACAAATCAAGAGTATTCTATATCTTCAACCTAAAATGCCTCTAAAAAATCACTTTGCGGGCAGTTAATAGTATTCCCGTCTGAAGGTACACAAGAAGCAACTTTATTTTTTTTTTTTTTCGAAACAGACCAAAAAAAAAAATTTTTTTTTTTTTTTCATTTTCATTTTTTAAAACCGTAGATAAAATATACGACTCACCGACCCTCTCTAATATTGGTTAAAGGCCAATGAACTAAAGAATGGGTACTTGGACAGTTCGTAACATTAAGTTATCTTGCAACTCATTCGGCACAGGCAATCGAAGAAGAAAATAACGATGTCTGGAATTTGACATAGAGAGCGTAAAACTCGAAGATTTAGTTGATTGCATACTTTTTCCGCCGCTCAAAATATTTGGCACTTTGTGGTCAACTTGTGGTTGTCTATTTGAAATTCAATCCTTTTACACAACCTTTGAGAGCAAAGAACAATTTCACAAATGATACAACCATGAGTCTATAGCGAAAGTAAACACCTAATGCTTCGAGACTTCAAGAGATTGTTACTGTTTACACAACAAAAAAAGTTGTTCCTGTCAAATGAGACATCTACCGAATTTTGTGTGTTCTTGAATAAACAGCTTTTGCATATGATCCCCATTACTGTTTTTTAACCATTTATAGCTCTCATACATGACAGCCTTTCAAAAATCATTAGACTATAACATATCTTTAACAGTCCTGCCAAGGAAACCCATCTAGTAATTTATGTAAATCAACAAACGATGACAATGAGAGAATTTGAACTAGTTAGTCCAAAAGGAGCTAGCGAAATATACCGCATGCAGAGAAGATATAGCAGTATAAAGTAATATAACTAGGTTTTGATAAATGCACACGTTCATTACACACGTCGAATCTTCTTTATATGAGATATCTGACTCTCCTCGAGACAATGAGTCCTACTTCTTACCATAATACGTAAATCATCCATAATAGAACAAAGAAACATAAGCAAGTTGACAGATTAACAGCACTTTAATCATATTATTAATTGCCGCAAGTCAAAAAATATGAAGGCTGCTGTTGATTTTTAGTTTAATAAATAATGGCTTAGTGAAGCATTTGCTAATCGCTTGTACCAGTGGTAGTATGTATATTGGTGAGAGTTCTGTGTTCTTCTTTATATTATCATAATCCCAATCGTTACAGTTAACATGTCTCTTTCCGGCACCTCTTATAGTCTGAGTCTTTTTTTCTTTAGATGCGATACAATTCCCCTGAAATGTGCTCAAAAGAGTTACTTGATAAAAAAAAAATTGAAATTGACCAATCATTTTTCAGTTTTTCACCAATACTTTTTTAGGTAAACATCTTCTTTCAACAACTGACAGCGATCTTTTTTTTTTTTTTTTTTTTTTTTTTTCAATTGAGAAAAAAAGATAGGTAATCCTTCAAAAAGTTAATTTGGAAACAACTCTGGAAGTCCTAAATAACCTTTTTTTTTTTTTTCAATACTCTCCTTTCTCTACATTTCTTATTTAATCAACAAAGATCGAAGTTAAACTTTCATTTCAATAATGTCTTTCGCTAAAATCTGGACTCGCAGACTTGTTAACAGTGCTAATGTCCGCACTTCCTTACTACCCAAGCCTCGCGCTATGCCATTAAGAACTTTTAAACCCATTCGCACTATGGCAACAGCCGTTCAACAAGACACTGCTGAATACATTAGAACTACGATCACTGAGGATAAAGATTTTGGCAGTAAGCATTTATATTATTATTACGGCATGGCCTTTAAAAACTGAACGCCATAATGACACATAGCTATTGAAGACGAAGACGAAAGCAGAATGCGTAATTTCACTGTCAACTTTGGTCCTCAACATCCAGCTGCTCATGGTGTGCTTCGTCTTATTCTCGAATTAAACGGTGAAGAAATTGTACGTGCCGATCCTCACATCGGTTTGTTGCATCGTGGTACTGAAAAGTTAATTGAATACAAGACATACCTTCAAGCTTTGCCTTACTTTGATCGTCTCGATTATGTTTCAATCATGACCAACGAGCAAGCTTATTCCTTGGCTGTGGAAAAACTGCTGAATATTGAAGTTCCTGAGCGTGCCAAATACATTCGTACCATGTTTGGTGAAATTACTCGTATTTTGAACCACATCATGGCTGTTATGTCTCACGCTATGGATGTGGGTGCTTTGACGCCTTTGCTTTGGATGTTTGAAGAACGTGAAAAGCTGATGGAATTTTATGAGCGTGTTTCCGGTGCTCGTCTCCATGCCAACTACGTCCGCCCTGGTGGTGTTGCATTAGATATTCCTCACGGCCTCTTACAAGATATTCATGATTGGGCCACCCAATACGGTGACCGTATTGATGAGATTGAGGAGCTTTTGTCTGGTAATCGTATCTGGCAAATCCGTACCCGTGACATTGGTGTTGTTACTGCTCAAGAAGCTATGGACTGGGGCTTCTCTGGCGTCCTCGTTCGCGGTTCTGGCATTAAATGGGATCTTCGTAAAACTCAACCCTATGATGCTTATGATAAGGTAGAGTTTGATGTTCCAGTTGGTCAAAATGGTGATTGTTTCGACCGTTATCTCTGTCGTATGGAAGAAATGCGTCAATCCCTTCGTATCATTAACCAATGTATCAATGACATTCCCGAAGGACCTATAAAGACTGATGATTGGAAGGTCACTGCTCCTCCTCGTGCTGCCATGAAGGAAAACATGGAAGCTTTGATTCACCATTTCAAGATCTACTCTGAAGGCTTCTCCGTCCCTGCTGGCGAAACATACACTGTTGTTGAGGCACCTAAGGGTGAATTCGGCGTCTTTTTAATGTCTGATGGCTCAAACAGACCTTACAGATGTAAGATCAGAGCTCCTGGTTTCTCACATCTTCAGGGCTCAGATTTTATGGCTCGTAATCACTTACTTCCTGATATGGTCACCATCATTGGTACTATGGATATTGTCTTCGGTGAGGTTGACAGATAAACACCAGATTTCTTTACTTACCTATTCTCCTGTCCCCTCCTCTCTTTCTATTTATTATGAATAAACATATTTAAAAACAATGTTGATGTATCCTTATATACTCACCTTATTTCTATTTTTTCTCTTACTTTAAACCTAAGAATTGTTGATTTGAGGACTAGCTGAAAGAAATCAGTGCCCAGAGATTTATTATAGTAGAGAGCCAAAATGTTTATAACATTTTGTTTTGTACAAACAGGACTGTAATTCAGCCCAAACTCTAATTCAATGTCACTGTATGCGCCACTTGGCACTAGAGGCTGGTTTTATTCGATAAACGCGTAAAACTTAACATAAGTCTGGAGATAATATTAGTTTGGAAATGAGTTACGCACATTTTAGGAAAGAGACGCAGCACAAAAATTAATGCCTTGAATATAAAGAGACACTCGATTCTTTTAATTTTTTTTTTTTTCTTTCTAATCCAGGGAGAAGCTTTTTTTTTCTTTTGAAATAAAAAAAAAAATGACAGAATGTAAAACCAACAGCGACCACATGATAACAGGTAACTTGAAGAAATCACTCAATTCTCTACTGCCGCCTGAAATTATGAAAGAAATACTGTGCAACATTGATAGCAACTGCTTACTTCAATTAAAACATGTGTGCTCTTATTGGAATCAATTAATTACAGATATATTAAATATAAAACTCATCAGTAGTGTTACGTTAAAGGATGATCCTAACAATGACGCCTTGGTTATTTTTAAGCAATGGTACAATGGGCAAAAGATATTCAGCGTATTTGAGGCGCCCTACAATGTGAAGAACCTCATTAGCAAGCCATTGTTAAGCAAACTTTTCGAGAGTAGAGTGCTTACACTGGTTCATTACGAGAATTATGTAAAAGTTCTTGAACTGCTGAAGACTCATGCTGTTCAGGGAGGCGCCTATAGTGGATGCTCCGATGATGTGATAGGAGATGTATGGAGAACAGTGCTCGCTGTGACTGGCTTGAATTCAACGTATTCGGTAGACGAGCTACGTGGAAGGAGTTTTGAAGACAACATGGTCAAGTCTTTCATGGAAAAATACACATGGTACTTATATACGTCTGATGCAATGGTACATATTGCGTGGGACTTTGGCATGATTGCTCTTTACCCTGATAATAAGACATTTAGTGACCTTTTTGCTTATGATTATGATTAAATGAATAAAGTTTTGGAGGAGAACTCTCGTTGTACATACACACTTTTGAGTTGGGACTTTGACTTTCAAAGTTAAAGATTAGAGTATATTGTTCTCGGATTATTTTAGCATATATAAATGAAAAACATGTCAATGTGAAATCTGCATTGCTTTTATAAACTACCGAAGGCAAGTGTTTGCTTGTCTGAAAAGAGAGACAAATAGTGCCTTGAATAAACCAGTGTAAATAGAAATGCCTTTCCTTATAAACAATAGGCTGATTTTATTTCATGTGGTTAAGAACATTACATGCCATGCTGTCAAAGAATGTTACGGAAAGTAAAAACTAACTAGATCATTCGTTTATTTCGATATTTTGTTATGCATAACCCTATTCTTTCCTTTTTCTTTTCTCTTTAATTGACAACTACTAGTTATTTGACGGCAATCAATGCAGCGAATACACTCTCTCTACCTTTTGTTAATACTGCTCGGCCAATACATTGATATCACGCAACCGCAGTGTCTAAATACAACTACCGTCAAAGGTGATGGTTATTCTTTTGCATTGGCGCTTGTAAATGACTTGAGTAATCCTCTTGGTCCTCAAGAGGCATGTTATCACTCTTGTGGGGCAGAAATAGTGACCCATTCAGCAAACACAGGATTCATGACTGAATTGACGTGGATGGACAAGGCAGCTCAGGATTTAGCTGCGTCAGGCTTTTTACAAAGAGGAAAAGCGTACATATTGGTAAGCTGTTCGATGACTGAATTGGGGCTTTCTTGTTCTTTAACTGCTCAAAACTTTTCATATGACATACTGTAGAACCAGCTTGGTTTGAGCGAGGAAGAAGGAGGTAAACGCAACAAGAATATATGGATTAGGGTATTTTGGGACTAAAAATGACACGTATTGTATAATAAACATAGGCAACGGTATTGGTTGTGTCCTAATATCCAGGTAATATATAGATAAATATACAGAGCAATCGCAATGGGGTTCATTTGTTGTATACATGAGTGTAAAACTTGGGCATTCTTAACATGTACATACTTTTAATTGACAGAGGAAAAAAGCTGAACAACTATCCCATAAGACACAAAGTATGCTCAAATGCCAAAGTAGCGTTATGTGGTTTTAACGGAAAGGTATGAACCAACCAAGTTTTCTTTCAAATTAAGGTTACAAATGTCACTTTTATTTCAAAAGATAAAAATACCTACCCAGACATTGCCACCGTGGAATCAAAAACCAACAAAACCAACACCAGTAGTGTCTTTTGTCCAAAAAAGCACTAAATTGCAGCCAAAATCAACAGCTACGAATAAAAGACGTCCTGCACCCAAGGCAACAAAACGACCCAAGACAACTAATCTGTTATCGAACGGCGCTACATCAAAGCCTACATTGTCAGTAGTGCCATCCACTATCGCTCCTATCACTGCTACCATTTCAACTCGAACCAGTGCTAGCGTAGCTAACGATAGTAGTTGGTCAATTCGACGTCGCTCTCGAAGCAAAAACCAGCCAACCACTACTAGTACTACTACGAAAACACTCAATCCCAAGAAGAAAACATCAAAAAAGACACCACCAGCCACTTTCAGCTTAAGCAGTTCATCCTCATCATCATATAGTAGTAGTAGTAGTAGTAGTAGTAGTAGTAGTAGTAGTAGTGGCAGTAGCCTTACACCCACAAAGACTGCTTCCCTCACCAATAACAATTCAAATTTTCCCACTACTGCTCATGTCAATAATGGTGTTATCGTTATTGATCCCGATATCATTGCTCAGTTCCAAGTCAACGACATCAACTACCAAGTCGTTGCCATACCCTCTTTATACGACGATGCCAATAGTGAGACAGATATGAGTTTAGTGTGCCAAAAGAGGCAAACAAAAATCAGTGATATGACACCAGTTGAATACGACGCAATAGCTAGAAAACTAAAAGCAGAGGTGGCTAGTGATAGCAAGCTGGTGATTGGCTCGTGGAATCACAACACGAACGCATTTTCTGGTGATCATTGCTTGATACTGCAAGTGGATTACGGAATTTATCCAGGACTTTGCTCGGGGGCAGCCGGCGTGTTGTGTCAAACGTAATAAATATTTACAAGTAACGTAGATATAAATAAAAAGTATGTACGCCGAATGACTGTTGGGTAATTATGTGTGTGAGAGAAAGGGGAAGCCCCCTTTTGTTTCAAGATAGAAAACAAAGAAATGTGCCAATAGACTATTGTTTAAGCAAAGATTGTACTAATACTAGAGCTGCACTCTATCTCATTATTAAAAGGATGACTTTGACGTTTATTGAGGGGCAACTATTTGAGTGGTTAAATAGGCATCTAGTCCCCATATAATCCACATCAATCTTTTTTTTTTTTTTATGCATTTATATTCTTGAGCATCTAACAGCCATTTTGTGCACTTGGCCTTTCATAGTCTTTGGATAAAAATGAGCATCGTAAATGAGCACTAGTTTAACGATTCCGCATAACACTTGTGTAGCTGCTGTGTGATGATGACACCAACATAAAGACACCAAAAGGTGGCTTCTTCTTCTTAAATCAAAGATCAGAGTATAGTCCGAGTTATAGATATGGCGCGATAAGCAAACAAGAAAAAGAAGTCATGATATTATACTTTATTATAACGTATGTGCATGTGAAAATTGTATTTGTGAATGCTTGAGGAAAAAGAACAAGAAAACAAAAACGAATGGCGAATGTATATTCAAGTGTTCCAAGCTTTACTCATAGCTATGATTCCATTCCCTATGTAGTTACCTAAAAAAAAAAAAAAAAAAAAAAAAAAAGTATATGTAAACAGAAAGAAAAGGGAAATAAATTTTGATTGAGTGGCGTTCTCCTTTTTTTTTTTTTTCTTGCCAAAGCCCAAATAGAAACAAATTTATACTGCTGAAGCTGTCCTTTTCTTCTTCTTCATTCTTCTGCTATTTGAATACCATGCCTACTACACTTATGAAAGTTGTAAGCATGGGGGTGATACAGCTTTTCTTTTTGACAGTGCGCCATACTAATCGGTGCAACCAGCACACACACAACGGTCGGTCTTTCAATTGCTATCTAGGGGGGAAATCGGGAGTGGGGTAAACCAAATATGAAGTAAATCAACTTTATCATATTTTTGTTATAATGTTGGTATAAATTTAATAACAAAGTGAGGGGATAATTTGAGTAGTTTTATCGCAGATCCCTCCCAGTACACATTTTCAAGTGACAAGTTAGTATTATACTCACACTAACGAATATTATGCTAGCTTCACAATCACTCGCCAATTACTACAAATATTAGAAAATGAGTTATGTTTTTTTCTATGCTACATATTGCTCGACTTCAATAAGAATTCTCTCAAACATCATGTAATGGATATTGTATATTTACAGTATGAAGAAGCAATCATGTAATTAAACTACATTTCATTTTATATTTTTTCTTCAGCCAAGAGTGTCTTAGTAGTCTGGTTACTTCTACTGACGAGACTTTATAAATCACGGTTTCTTTCGAGATTAGGAATAGGTAATACTCACTGGGCGTTTATCTAATATCGTTAAGCGTTTTCCAATAACAAGCACAGAGAAAGTTGTGCCTGGAAACTAAAAAATACCTCCAACCACTTAGTAAATGATTGCAACATATATTAATTTTTATGCAAATACTTGATTATTTTTGAGCAAAAATGCAATTTTGAAAAATGTATCAAAGTACACACAATAACAAAAAGACAAGAATAATATAATCAAGACTAAAAGCAGTTTCAATTCTTTTTTTTTTGTTTCATTTCCAAATGAACCCTTAGACAACGTTTACAGAAATGAGTTGCATCACAATGAGTGCATGATTTTTGGCATTTGATACAGACGTAACGTTTGGAAATAGTGGACGATTTGATAACAATACATTTACAATAACCTAAAGGCGGTACACATTTCTTGCACCATTGACCGTGACAGCCTCCAGAACATGATAAGAGCTCACAGTGAGGACAGCAGGTGGTGCCGCATTTGCTGCATTGATTGGATTTATAAGTGCCTTCAGGTAAACGACATTGGACATGAAAGAGACGGTGACAATGAGGACACGGTTGACGCGCTTTTTGACATAAAGGACTCTTTTCGTTATTGCAAATACCCAATGGTTGCTCACATCTTCCACACTTGGCCAATTGAACTTTAAGTTTTGGATCGAGACACGTATTCATACCGCAAGTCTGGATACCGCACCTAAAAATTTTTTTTAGAATTTTTTCAACTCTTTTGTTGGGGGACGTACCTGTCACATTTAGGAGCACAGCCGATACACTTTTTTAGGGGCAGGAACCCACAGCTGGAACAGTAAAATTCCTGAGATGCTGCACCTAAATGACACGCGCTACAAAGTGCTATATCTATTTGCACGTTTCGATTTGCTAGTTTATTCAGTGCTGTGTTGATGTACCAAACATCTTGACCAAACGATTTACTGTCTATTACGGAAGAGGGTGTAATTGTGCCTCGATGCAGCACTTTTCCGAGATTCACCTGCGTAATCGATGTATCGATATTTTGTAAAGAGGCCAACTCTACAGCCAACTCATATGTCATGACTTGCCAGCAAGACTTTAATGACAATGTTTTGAGATTGCTTAGGTTTTTGATGAGAAGCACCACTGTTTTTGTAGTAATCACTGTGCCGTCTAGTAACACATGTTCGATTGATTTGTGTAAACCGTCTCTCTTGAATTGTAAAAAGACCACGAGCTGGTACATGAACACATCCGTCACTCGATAGTGCTCAGTCCCCAAAAAATGAATCGATTTCCAAATATCACGATTATGGAGCACAATCTGACGACAGCGCTTTGTAACTGCAGCAAGTTCAAGTCTAGAATGAACATCCAAGAAAGCAAAAATTCTTGCTAGTACTCGAGTGGGCAAGTTTTCAAAGCCCTTGCTATTGTTATCTTGATGTCGTTTGAACTGATCTGCAATGGTGGATAATGAGTGTTTTGGGATCAACTGATCACTATTCATACGCTGAACTATAGACGGTGTTGGTACAACAGATTCGATTGAAGAAGTATTGCTCGAGATCTTTGATAAAGAAGATGAGATGGCTGAATCATGTTGAGTAAGTGATTTCGATTGAGTCGTAATGTAAGCAATGTCAGCATCGCACAAGACATTTAAGGGTACGGCGATGAGCGCGCCGTTAGGTTTTCTCAACTTTACTTTTTTATCCTGAAAAAGACATACGTAAGAGGCATATACCTCATATTTTCCATCTTTTCCCATCCATCGTCTTTCTGTCATAATATGTAGTGGGAGAGGGGAAATTTGGAAAAAATATATGAAAAATTCTGTACCTATTATTTCCAAGGGAAATTCCTATATTTGAAACAGTAAACTGCTCAAAGAGGATACTGAAAGGTGTTTTATGTAAGGGATGGTATAAATAAAAAAGAGCAGGATCTGTTGTACATTAAATGAGCCTAAAAGTAGTATATAGTGTTCCCTTAATTTAAAATTTTATTGGTGAAACAAAGTAAATTTTTGGGAATTCAAAGAACCTGTTTGCCCGAAGAACTCCAATCCTGTTGAATTAACCTTCAATTTCTTTCAAATAATGGGAAAATAAAACCCTGCTGTACTACAAGAAGTAAAAAAATATGGTGCTATATCACAAAAACAAGTGAGTTCCCGGGTGTATGCATACCTATTTGCATATGATATCCAGTAATATGTTGATACAAGTTGTAGCCTCTTCTTGTCAGTAACTTATTTACATGTATATGCTTCTTGTTACTTCATTGGTCCCATTTTTTTTCTGCAGAGTAACAAAACCCGCAATGTTTTTGTTCTACGAGAAATCCGAGGGAAAATAGTAACCAAATTTGCTTACTTAATCACATCCATTATGCAAAAAAAAAAAAAAGCACTCTTTGGACTTTTTGCCTACTTTACTATATTTGATATATTGTCGCACATCTTTATTAAAATGTATAGATACTTCTTTTAACAAATAACTCATTGATATATACTTTAATCTCTTTTCATCGCTTGATAATGGAAAGGAGGGCATCTGTTGCCGGTATACTGAAGTATAATGCGAAAATTTCAGGGTTAGTCATGATTATATAAGTAATATTCAAGGATTCACAGCTCAAAAATGAGTTTTCCCTTAAACGACGTTTATGGAGAGGGTCATTGTCCTACACTTGCGGGACATATTTCCTTGTTCTGCATTCTCGGGAAGTAGCTGAAAATCATAAACATTTAAACCTATTACTCAGCTGTATAACTGCTTTGTTAAAACAAAGTATAGACAAATAAATAAACGGTTTAAAACCAGAAATTAATTTGATCCCTGCATAAATCGTTGCAGATCAAATGTTTATAAAGCCATTGCAACATTGTAAATAAACATATACAAGAAAAAAAAAGAAAAAGCTGAAAAACAGGATCATGAGAAAACAGGATCTCTTGTGTTGCAAAGAATACCATCCATACTAAATTAATAAACTGTCTCCGGGGAATTTTATTATACAGTAATGTACGCTCTTTGACGGGGTTGCTTGGGAAAATAGAAACTAATATATAAACTCTCTTCAATTCTTACCTCCCTCTTTTTTTTTCAAATTAAATTAAGAAAATAACAATGCGTTTGCTTTCTCTTTCTACTACTGCCTTATCCCTTTTGTTGGCTGTTAACGCCAGTGCTGCTTCTGTTAAGGTTCTTTCTTGGGACGATGCTTACAAGAAGGCTGAAGCTCTCGTTGGTAAGATGTCTCTTGAAGCTAAGGTCAACATTACTACCGGTGTTGGTTGGGGTGTTGGTAAATGTGTCGGTAACACATACCCTACTGATACTTTCCCTGCTCTCTGTTTACAAGATGGTCCTCTTGGTATGCGTTGGGCTGATAACGTAACTGCTGGTGTTGTATCCATCAATGCCGCCGCTTCCTTTGACAGAGAAGCTATCCGTGCTCGTGGTAAATACATGGGTCAAGAATTCTATGACAAAGGTGTCAATGTTCAATTGGGTCCTGGTATGAACTTCATGAGAGCTCCTGAAGGTGGTCGTGGTTGGGAATCTGCTGGTGAAGATCCCTTCTTGACTGGTGTCTTGGCTTATGAAACTATCTTGGGTGTTCAAAGTGAAGGTGTCATTGCTACCGCCAAGCATTATATCTTGAATGATCAAGAAACCAACAGAAAAGCTAGTTCTTCCAATGTTGACAAGCGTACTCTTCATGAAGTCTATGTCTGGCCCTATGCTCGTTCCGTTGAAGCTGGTGTTGGTTCCGTCATGTGCAGTTACAACTATGTTAACGGTACTTATGCTTGTGAAGATGACTACGTCTTGAACCAAGTTTTGAAGAAGGAACTCGGATTCAAAGGTTTCGTTCAATCCGATTGGGCTGCTACTCACTCTACCGCTAAAGCTGTCAATGCTGGTCTTGATATGACTATGCCTGGTGATATTGAATTCGGTTCTGGTGATTCTTACTTTGGTGCTAACTTGACTAAGGCTGTCCATGATGGTGAAGTCAACGAAGATCGTGTCACTGATATGGCCACACGTATTGTTGCTGCTTGGTACAAGGTCGGTCAAGACAAACACTTCCCTGAAACTACCCTTGTTGCCTTTAACCGTACTCAAGCTCCTTACAACAACGTTCAACGTGATCACAAGGTTCAAGCTTTCGATATGGCTGTCAAGTCTTTGGTTCTTCTCAAGAACGAAAAGAACACTCTTCCTCTCTCTACAAAGACCAAGAAGATTGCTTTGATCGGTAGTGGTGCTCAAAAGAACCCTGCGTAAGTTTTAAAACAGAGTCGATTTCGCGTCTTTTTTTCTCAATGGTTAACATTTTTTTTTTTTCACCAGTGGTATTAACTCTTGTGAAGATCATGGTTGTGACATTGGTCACTTGGCTCAAGGTTGGGGCTCCGGTACCGCTGATTTCCCTTACTTGATTGACGTAAGTTTTTCATCAATTTACATTTTCTGTGCAACCGGTATTGAATCATTTTATTTTAGCCCATTGAAGGTTTCAAGAACTACTTTAAGGATTCTAAGATTTCTACTGCTACTGATGACTATGATCTCAATAAAGCTGCCAGTACTGCTAAGGATGCCGATGTTGCCTTTGTCTTCTCTTCCACTGATTCTGGTGAAGAATACATTGTTGTTGATGGTAATGTTGGTGACCGTAAGAATCTTACTTTATGGAACAACGGTGAAAACTTGGTAAATATAAATTAATATTGTAGTCGCGGGATTATATACTGAATGTTTATAAAAATTTAGATCAAGGCTGTTGCTGATGCTAACAAGAACACTGTTGTTGTTATTAACTCTGTTGGTCCTGTCATCATGGATTGGACTACTCATCCCAATATCAAGGCTATTGTCTGGCCCGGCCTTGCTGGTCAAGAATCCGGTAATGCTCTCGCTGCTGTCGTCTCTGGTAAGGCTAACCCCTCTGGTCGTCTTCCCTACACCATTGCCAAGAAAGCCAGTGACTACCCTGCTCCTATCGATACTAACTTCAACATTGATTACAAGGAAAAGTTATTGATCGGACACAGATGGTTCGACCAAAACAACATTCAACCTCTTTATGAATTTGGTTATGGTTTGTCTTACACTCAATTCTCTTACAACAAGTTGAAGGTCAAGGTCAACGGAAAGGGCGATAAGGTTAAGGTTACTGCTACTATTGATGTTAAGAACACTGGTAAAGTTGATGGTGCTGAAGTTGTTCAAGCTTACATTCAATTCCCTGATAACGCTGGTGAACCTCCCAAGGTCCTCCGTGGTTTCGAAAAGACTACTATCAAGGCTGGAAAGAGCGAAAAGGTCTCTATTGAATTCACAAAGACTGAACTCAGTATTTGGGATGAAGGCACTGAATCTTGGGTAATTCCTTCTGGTAAGTTTACCGTTCACATTGGTGCTTCTTCTCGCGACATCCGTGCCAAGGCCTCTTTCTCCCTTTAAAAAAAAAAATACAACTCGATGAGCAAGACTTACATCATTACTAAAATACTATTATTAATAAAATACTTATATCAACCGTATTACATGTGGTATTCGCTTCATTTAAAATATGTACGACTTTATCTTGTTGAAAATCAGATCAAATTCTCTGCGCAAGCCGGAATACAAGATGAATCTTGATTTACTTAAAAATATACCATTAAGTTAATGAAATTGCGTATGTGTGAACGGCGATACTGTTTATCCTCTACTAAAGGCAACATTTCCCATACAAGCAAATCATATTATTGGTCTTTTTGGTTAATAGAGAATTAATAAAAATTCAATTTCTTGGTGTACCATCTTGTGATTGTTTTGTGTCAACTTTCGACCCTTAAGGGGAATTAAGCATAATAAAACTCCGGAAGTTTAGGTTACTCGATTCAACTACTTGAAAAAGGCTTTTCCAGAAGTCAAATTTTATGTAATCATTAGAGAGCACAACTTGATTAGTCAGAGTCATCTGAACAAAATGTCAAAACATTGGATGGTATTATAGTAAGTTAATGTTTCGTGAGAAAGTAGGTAAAATTATAGCAAGCTCACAGCATTACAAATTTCAGTCTGCTGAGCAGTTGAAGAGAAAACACATTTTCAGTTGGTTAACATAAATTCAAAAGAAGATATTAGGCATCCCTAAGTTTTATTTGTTGGGGAGAGCTCTTTTTTCAGTGTTCATAAGCATTAGAATGAAAACCTCATGCGTCGAATTCTCCCGTTTCTTGTTCAACATTGGATTCTTCCAGATCATCGATTTGGTAAATATTGAGTTTATACGTACCATGTATCATACCGTCTTCCGTTATTTCCTGTATGAGGCTTTTTGATGGCCCCATTTGCTGACTCCACTGGGTAAGTTATGAATGAAAGTTGCACATTATGCTATAATTGTTACACTAGAGCCGAAGGAAATACCGAGTTTAATATAAAAATAACATTTTTGTCCAAATTTGTCTATGCTTTACGCTTTTAGAGCCTTTATTGATTTCAGTAATCAAGCACTCCTCTTGGTTACTGCACGATTCGGTGTTGCATCTATTACTAGCAAACAAAATTGTTTTATTTATTAATGCTTGCTTATAATATCAATATCCCAAGTTTCCTATAAGAAACGTAAATAATACACAATTGTTATGTCCCTTGCTTAAATTGCTAGTAAAGGACGTATCAGGGGTTCCCGCTTTTTGCCGCTTTAGGTTTCATTTATTTTGGATTTGTTCTGCACGCAAATGACCAGATTTAGAGCAACTCTATAGATGATATAACTGTTAACACTGCCGTGTTTTGCTTTATATCATTATGAATGTATATTATACTTCTAACCTAATCTCTTTTACTATTTTTCAGTCATTCAAAATAGTATTCAAGACTGATGGATCAAAACATCTTAAATCACCGTATAAGCTAATATGGAGCATTTTAAATAACGTGAATCTCCTTTACGCATTGGGGAAATGAATCTCATCCGCCAAAAGAGAACCAAGGTATAATTGGTATTTACGAAGATAGTGTAAAAGAAATACGTACGCGCCAGTGCCAACAACATCGAAGTATATGATGTCTGTGACACCCAATAGTCTATTCGTGGATAAAATTGATGCGTTAAATCACCTGTTGGGATATCACCGCCGACTTGAAGACTACTGCTTTTTAAACTCGCTCGAACACATGCCGATCAAATCCTTCTTATTAGAATTTTGGCATTTTAATGCGTATTAAGCATAGCCTTTGTTAAAGGAAATGGTAGTTTTTGTTGCATTGCATCCAGTTCCACTGCTAAGATACGCATAAAAAGAAACAGGTTGATGTTAAATAAATTATACGTAATGTATACACCTTACTCAACAAGTTTGATATGTGTGTACTTGAATATGTAACTAATTAAACAAGGTAGCCAATCAACGATAGTATGTAGCTTCTGATCCACTGTCATCCTTCCACAGGCCAAGACTGTCAATGCTATCGGAAAAAAATGAATACGATAGAAATTGCAATTTTTATATCCTTACATGTCCTCCACACAGCAGGTACAAGCATATATATCCGACGTTTTATGCTGTACATAAATGCTTCAATTTTTGTTCGCAAACAAGCTCCAAGATGGCATCCGCGTCATCGTCCTTGGCCTCGACTTAGTTGATAAAATCTGAAATTGTAGGGTATAATTCAAATAGTATTGGGAGAGTCTGCTCAAAGGGTTGCAGGATGTTAGGTTGGAGATACTTGGCCATGAGGTTCTTGAAGGCAGGGTTGGAAATGTTTACGCGTTTATTAGACAAGGCAAAAATATAAGAAGAGCGTAACCGTTATTAAGAGCCTTTCGAAATCGAAAGCTTTCCTACAGTCTTGTTTTTCTTTTCAGTGAGGGTCTTTCTCGAAATATATAGTTTGCATATAATGTATAAAATAAAAGCAAAAGAAAAAGAGTAATCATAAAAAGCTGTTCCTATTTATAAACAGCAAAAGAAAAGGCTGCCAGTCTGTCGTCTTGCTTATGTTTCTTTGTTGTATGATTATTCTAATAAATAGGGTTCATTGTCTCGAGTTAAGTCAGATTTATCATACAAGAGAAGCATTTCATGTTTAGTAAAGATTTAATAACAGAAATCCATGTGTAATGAATGTCTGCATTTAGCAAAATCGCAATTTTTTTTTTTTTTGAAAAAGTACGTGAAAATAATACGTGCAACAAGAATTAGCCTTACAACAAATATCGAAATTACTCTCTTATTGAATGAAAAATGTATATTATTTCATTTATATTCCTAAGTAGCTATGTGGTTGAAATATATGCCGAGTTATTGAATCGATGAAGACTTCATTGTTTGCCGCAAACATGTTTGAAAAGTTACTATTTTCAAACTTGCAACTTGCATTTGTCACTCTGTGAAAACTATGAAATAGTAAACTAACGAGAATGAATATTAAATCATTGAGAAAAAAAAAAAGCTTGTATTTCAAGTGTTGATGTAGTGAATATGATAATACCAATGAGCCTAACAACTGACTGTGTGCGGCAAACAACTCAAACGAAAAATGCAATAACTACTTCTTCAGTTATAAACTTCCCGTCCGTTTGGGCGTATTTCAGAATGAAAAATGTAGAAAGCAAAACGCACTGGAAGACACACTTTTCTCTAAGAAAGACGACGTTCTTAATCTGGAAAGGCTCACTTGAAGGAACACTCAACTCTGGATGGACTGTATTTTGTCAATTGTTATTGGTTTTTTGGTCGAGCAAGCCACTCTAAAAGAAGAGG
Organism: Mucor indicus B7402; assembly: GCA_000697295.1. Lineage (NCBI taxonomy): Eukaryota > Fungi > Mucoromycota > Mucoromycetes > Mucorales > Mucoraceae > Mucor > Mucor indicus. Next base: position 119,577 of record JNEK01003065.1, read on the forward strand.
AAATGCTAACGAAGAGGAAATTTCTGCTCGAAGAATTAAATATGCATCTTTTAGTCAGTGTGATTCTACTATGATCTATTTGTGGCATTGTCAAGTCAAAGGGAGAGTTGATACACTAATTTAGCTTAGAGTGTATCCTAACTGGTAAATTTTAGCTCTTGAAAATAGCAAACTCCGCCGTAACTAAAATCCAACCATTTGCTCTTTTCAATGGACAATCTATTATGGTTCGCTCGAACCTTTAATCCAATAGAAGAATCATAGACAATGGAGCCCTTGATAAAAGACACAAGCTCACTTTCATGTCAAGAAGAATTACGCTTTACTTTGTCGTTTGAGACATTAAAAACAATATATACCAAACCATTGTGTATTCAAATAAAGGGGTATCTTTAAATGTTGTTTGTACTTTTTGTCTTTTTTTTTATCTTTTATAAATATAATCAAGTAGTATTTAATATTTATTCGCCAAGTTGAGGACCCTTTAAAGAAGTTCTACCAGCACGCATCATTTCGTCGACTAGTAAGAGATTGCTAGCAATAACAGAAGCAGAATGGATCATGTGGCGGTGAACACGATAATTGTCCCAGACGCCTTCGAGCTTAGGGTCCATGGTATCACCAGTCTTTAAATCAACGCCAACAAAATGGCCATCCATATGTTCATCTTGCAAGGCAACAATGACATCCTGTGCATCGAAACCAGCATTCTGTGCAAGGACCTTGGGAATAACTAACATGGCATCAGCAAATGCTTGAACACCCATCTTGGCGCGTCCTTTGACTTCCTTCTTATATTTAACCAAGTGTTGTGCAAGTGCTACTTCAAATGCACCACCACCAAGGACAACACATTTATCTTCAATAGCATTCTTAACAGCACGGAGGCCATCACGAATAGCATCATTGATTTGTGCCAAAGTATGAGGGTTGGGGCCCTTAAGTAAAAGAGTAACACTATAGGGGTCCTTGACATCTTCAACGAAAGTATACTTATCTTCACCTAAAACTTGTTCGTAAACAGTACCAGCATAACCAAGAACTTCAGGAGTCAAATCATCAACAGAGTTTTGAGCAATGCCACCGCAAGCTAATTGAAGACGTTCCATGTTTCTTCTCTTGGCTCTACGGAGGGCAAAGATACCATTCTTTGCCAACATATCAAGTGAAAGAGGATCAATACCCTTTTGGTTAATAATAACAAAACCGTAGTTGGCATGTTCACCGCTACAAACTTCATTCTTGAATTCAACAATACGGCGCACCTTATCGTCCACATGTTTACGTTCACTTTCAACTAATCTATCACGTTGTTCAGGAGTAGAGTAAAAGAAACCAGAGTTGATTTCGGATTTTTCATATTCAAGACTGACATTTAATGTCAAGACAAAAGCATCCTTAATCTTTTTAGGCATGTCAGGATGACGTGCGCCGTGATCGAGAACAAGACCACGGATCAACTTGGATTCAGTATCGGCACGGTGTTGCATTTTCATGATTTCAACCATGTGAAGATCGATAGGTTCATTTTCTCTGTGGATAGTTAAAACTGCATCGACAACGGCTTCAGTCAAAGTGTCAGCTAAAGCACGGTGTACCTTAGTACGAAGTGATGTACGTGCAACTGAAATAAGCAATTCACGATCGATTTCAACATCTGTGCTTTTAAATTCTTCCAAAAACTAACAAAAGGGTGGTTTAGAAAAAAAAAAAAGAAGGGGAGATCTTTTTCTCATGTCAAACAAACCTTAAGGGCCTCCTTTTTAGCGAGATCATAACCTTCGGTGATGACACGGGGGTGAAGGCCTTCAGAAATATAACGCTCAGCTTGCTTAAGAAGTTCACCGACAAACAAAACAATAGAAGTGGTACCATCACCAGTAATTTCATCTTGAGCAGTAGCAGCTTTAGCAATCATGGCAGCAGTAGGATGTTGGATTTGCTAAAAAGAAATTCCAAGTCATTCAATAAAAGACAAAAAAAAAAGGTGTTGATTTTCTTTACCATTTCGCTCAACAAAACTTTACCATCCTTTGTGAGTTTGATTCCTCCAGCACCGTCAACTAACCTTTAAAAATGATGAAATTAACAAAAAGGAAACGCGATAATAATCCAACCGTTCTTTTCTTACATCTTGATGGTTCCTCTGGGGCCCAAGTTAGACTTGAGAACATCTTGCAAACCGATCGCAGCAGTAATGTTCAATTGGAGAGCTTGGCCACGTCTAGCGACATCCGAGTTGGGGTTGATTAATTTCAGGGCAGAAGAAGACCTGTTCAACGCAAATATGAGGTTAGATCAAGCCAAAACTCAGCAGCACTAAAATAGAGTTGCCTCTGATGTTTACTTACATTATTATTTCTTAATAGAAAGAGATGAGGATTAGATGAATTCTGTCAAAAAGAAAGTAAATGAAGGACAGAGATCTTTTTCTTGAAAAATCTTTCAACCACGAGTGTGAGCGTGCGGAGCGCAAAGTTTTTTTTTGTGAGGCAAGGTTTCTATTGGACAGTGAAATTAAACATTATTACTGTCTCGTCTTCGAGCAAGAAAACAGTTTCAAGCATGTGTGATGCTTTCGGTGATATGGATACAACGAAAAAAAAAGAGCAATAAATCATTCTAGTTCTAGCAAAACAGCATTTGAAATGTTTATTTGTGCACCATAAAGATTGGCCTTATGAACGCCCGTTAAGTAAACTCCACATCATTGTGTTATCCAAAATACTCATCACCCAAGCTTATTCAAGACGTCCCTAAAAAATAATAAGAAATGGCATTGATATGGCTGATTCCATCAAAAACTTTTGCTCATAATAGTAGTAAATCTCATATGTTTTGCTATTGTTTTCTCATAATGTTATATAGGTGCAAAATATTTCCTCTAACAACTCTAAATAATGAACTGCCAACTAAAAGATATAAATCAGTTAACTAGATATAAGCATTGTTTAATCTAGCCATCATCTCTTTCAATCGTTTTTATTCCATAATTCGCATACTGATCTGCAAATGTGCATGACATTATGTTATTGAACTTACTTCTCATAAACAATTGAATCATCAAAAGATGAATGCAATGGTATATATTAACGCGAGCCTTATACTGTTTATGTGAATGAAAGCCCTATAGTAGACCATGCACAAAAAATAGTCAAGTCAGTTCACTATATGCATATATAGAGCCCGCGCCAACTATTTTACCTGATAATATAAAGCAAAACTAGAATATTATAGTTGGGCCACACCAAAGTCTCTTGGATTTCTTTTGAAAAGAAGAACCTATCTGTTGGTTAGTCTTTTTCATGTGTTTCAATACAACCTATCTTTTTACCTAATCGTTAGTTAAAATTAATTAACTGTACCGTTCTTATTTTGTTATTTATCGTGGAGTGTATGTGATAAGATCAGTAAGAAACACAAATTTTTCTAAAAAGAAATGAGCTATTAGTACATGTTAAGCGCTTTTACTTGAAATAAATGCAAAGCTTCTCAGTGAGAACCTGTATCATAGATACGAGACTAATTTTATTTAATTTTAAGTTTGACTTTACCCCACCCTCCAGTTTCCTCTCCTGAATGGCAACCGAAAGCCCGACAATAAAGCTAGTTGCACCGATTAGTATGGCGCACTGTCAAAAAGAAAAGCTGTATCACCCCCATGCTTACAACTTTCATAAGTGTAGTAGGCATGGTATTCAAATAGCAGAAGAATGAAGAAGAAGAAAAGGACAGCTTCAGCAGTATAAATTTGTTTCTATTTGGGCTTTGGCAAAAAAAAAAAAAAAAAGGAGAACGCCACTCAATCAAAATTTATTTCCCTTTTCTTTCTGTTTACATATACTTTTTTTTTTTTTTGATTACGTGTTTGGGCCTTAGTAGCTATAACATTTAAATGTCTGTCCCTTAATAAGAATATTGTAAGAGGGGACGCGTTTATTAACTGTGAAGAGACTCTTTACACGTATGAAAACAAGTATATATGTAATATTAAACGCTTATAGTATAAAGGTAACCATGCATATATATAAATATATATATGTATAGCTTTTTTCCACTGTCTTTTCTATACCAAAATATGATGAAAAAAAGGTTCCATTCTTGACAACTCAACCGGATGAAGAGCTTAAGCCTTTAGTCCTTGAACCATTACACATAGTTTTGTCTTCTTTAATTTTTTTTTTCTGATTGGTATAGTAAGATATATCACTTATATAACTGCGGTAACCTTTTTGTTCTGATGGCGCACAAGGCCTCTTGCAAGCGTATTTGTGGCTATGATGGAAACCAAACTAATGCTCATGACTTTAATAATGATAAACACTTATTCCGAAACCTCTGATTCCACAATATATTGCTTGTAAGAAGACTGACGACGTTCAAAGGAGTAGAATGTAGTGCCGTGGTTGTATTTTTGGTTTATTTTGCGGTATGATCTTATGATGATAAAGCTCTACTGAACGATGCCACGATAATGATGGTAGTTTTTAGATCTGAAGCCATACCACTACTATATTTCTTTTCCCTTGTTATACTAATATTATTTTTACTAACATTGTGTATAATATATACTTTTTTTTTTTTTTTTTTTTTTTT
>JNEK01003067.1:0-57500 GCA_000697295.1 Mucor indicus B7402
GCATTTATGCCATGTTATTGTTGTCCAGGCACAAAAGTACTATTAAAGCAGAATAGTAATAATAATATCTTTATAAGGAATCAGAATAACTTCAATTAGTCATATAACAGCATTTTATAATTTAGTATAAATAGTAGTAGTTTCTTTTTATTATGAATAAAACATCTTAAAACCGTCTCAAAGTATCTTACCTACCTTTTTTTATTTTAAACTCACTTTGAGTCATCACAGAAAAACAATCGTAAGGTGATTGTGGTGCAATGCATTGGTTATCACGTGCTGTTCTACTTGGTCTCAGCATTCACAGACGAAATCACACAATTGGCTGAGATTTTGTCCATCAATGTACCTAAAGAAATTGGCCAAATTGGGTGCCTTCTACAAAAGGTAGACGACTTCAAGCGATTATTCCTTTGGTATGAGCTTCAAATAGAGACTCGGTACAAAATCTCAAGAGCACTTGAGGAAGAAGACGCTGCTCCACCAATTGATGCAATCAATCCCAAACGTCGCAAACAAAAAATCCCTTCGTTCTCTTTGGTGTAAGGTTTCTCGCTCCCCCTCATATTTTTTTTCTCCTGTAGTCCAATATCATGCATAACCTATGAAACAAAGCATAACCAAGTCATTCATTTCTATATAAAGGCTTTTAAACTGATTTCATTTATAATGTTATTGAGGTTTATTGAATAATGTAACAGTACGACTTTTGAATTTCCAGGCTTTAGTGAAAAGAAAATAATCTACAGCAAATGCGATTTGGTTTGGTCAAAAGCGCTAATTGGGATGTTCAAAAGCGCGAGCTAATCTTAAAAGCGTCAATTGACACTGGAGGCACTGTAAGCGACCAATTGACGGCGGAAATACAGTATATACACGGATATGATTAAAACAGGTGTTCATTCTTTTTTGTGTAGGGTTTCTTCCTCTTTTAAAAAGAAGAAAGGGGAATATTTTGAGTAACAGGTAACAGCAATTATCTTTTGTTTATACAGAAAGTTGTTCCAATAAACAAAGGAAGATGAGAAGGAAAGGGATGGGGTAATTATGTGCATTATACAAGAATAATAATATTATTAGTCGTTAGGTATTCATCGCTTGTTTCGTATCATTATTTTTCTGTCCGCCCCTTTGCTTGGCGGATCCAGCGTTTGCTCTTCTTTTCGGTTTTCTCTTTTCTTCATCATTTCCAATAGAAGGCGCGTCATATCCATAATTACTCTTTGATCTTCGTGCGCCTCGAGAATCAGAAGAATACATTTTCCATTCACCAATAAGACCCTCTCTTATACTCTCTTGACCAATCCAGTCCAAAATTTGATGTGCCGTCTCACGGTCTTGTGGTCTTGTCTTTAAACATTTAAGTAATAGCTGTCGGCTAAGCTCACCATGCACCTCACCTTCGAGTGCGCGCTGGATGCGGTAATCATCTTCAGCGACATACCTCAAACCTTGCAAATCCGTGTCTAAAATACCGCGCCACGGCTCTGTATCTGTAAACAGTTTCCAGATCATTACGCCTATGGAATACATATCTTCTGCTTGTGGATGGATGAGCCATGGTAATACTTGGCTGTCTGACCTTGTTTTGGGCAGCGTCTGAATTGATCTGTACATGCGATATCCATGATCTGGCTTTCCTTTCACCCAAGGTAACTGATCGCACCACACGTCGAGTTCTTCTTTCGTTTCAGGAACGACATCACCATCATATTCCCATTCAGCACGAGGCACATCCACAAACCACTCTCGCACGTCATTTGCTTCACAAAACACAGCTTTACCGAAATCAATTAGATACAAGTAAACTCGCTCACTACCGTCTTCCAAATATTGATCTTTAATTCTGTTCACCATCATATTCACTTCAGAAAGATCTCTATGTGCGAGACCTGCGTCGTGAATTGTCTTCATACAAATAAGCATTTGATATATAACATCGTACTTCTGATATGCAGACAATCGATGATGTGAATGGACGTGTGCATACTGTTTCAATGTAGTTTGATACCTGAGCCATAGATTATCAAGTCAAATACTGTATGCAAATAATGGGAATAAAAGCAGTTGCTTACCTCTCCATAGATAGACCAGTGACATCGCCATTATCATTATAAAGGACTTCTTTCATCTGTGCCATATGAGGTAAATTTTTCAGTTTCCTAAATAATGTATTTTAATCGTCATGTTTGACCTCCTTGTTATTCTCCCCTTACATGAGACAGGCTACTTCCGTAATTCGCTGATACATTGTCATCTGTCTAAAAGCTTGAACAACAATATCGTCAAAAAAGTAGACGCGCTTAAAGAACCCTTCAGAATTGGGAGCGTTCCAATTGATATTTCCATGAGCAGACATGTTTCTAACAACAACTCCTTTGCTCTTACAAACTATTTTCAACACCAATGTCGTTAGTCTCTCTTTTTTTTTTAGGATCGTTATTTGCCCGTTACCATTAAATAGTCTCTGCCAAACTTCATGAGAAATTTCTTTCTTTCCTAAACGTTGAGTGTTTGAATGGATTGCCATTTCTACCTTCACATCCATGTGTTCTTCTTCCGGCACAGATGCGGGTGTCAACTTTTCATCATCGGAACCTTCATTGGTTTCCATCGCTTCTTCTTCTTTCGTCCTTAACATATGTTGCATCATCATCTGTTTATGCAAATCCATCTCTTTCTTCTTTGTGGTAGAAGATAGTGTCGTTTCCGTGGCAGCAGATTCTGCGACCTCCGGTAGACCTAATATTTTCCTTACTATCCTTCGCAACATGAGATTCGTGGTTGACTTATGATGCTGTCTATCATCAATTGCCATCTTGGACGTGGCAAACATGCGTCTAAAATAATCTCGGTCAATCGACTCGTTCACTTCCAAGGGAACGCCATTCATCACGCGTAACGGACGGAGGTGGATCCAGCCTTTCGGTGCAAAGTCGTCCGTGCATTCGTTGATTTGATCAATATCAAATAATTCACTTGCGGGATACGCTAAAATAATGTCTGTTTCCAAGTGGATATTTTTGCTGCCTCGGATGCGATTCGTTTTAACATTATAAAAAATCGCAAGCACGCCCTGGGATCGAATTTGTCTCAACAATGTACGGTTTTTGGCAATGTAAAATCGGGGTACCATCAGATGGTTACCCTCCAGATCCGACTTCATGCGTTCAACAGCTTGGAAAAATGGGCCGTTTAATTGCAAGTAAAGTAGTTTTTCGTTGGTCAAGCCCTTGGGTCGTTTGGCTTTAGGTTCGAAAGGTGAAAGTGCGGAAATCGTGTAGACCGTACTGTGCTCTGAAAAGACTTGTTCCAGAGGAGGGTATGAAAAATCAGATTCTTCGGGCAATGTATTCGTAGGATCGAAAAAGAAATCATGTGTCCCAATAGGCTGCTGTTGTTTTCTACTACAAAAAAAAAAAAAAAAAAAAAAAAAAGACTGTCAGCTTTATCACCATAAAACAAGGGTCTTCTTTTACCTTATTTGCTTTTTGATGTCTATCACAATTTTTCTAAAGAGCTTTTCTAAATTATCGGCATGTTTAGGAATAGTCCCCGCGTTACGATGAAACAATCTCGCATTTTTCCAAACCAGTTGAACATCTCTTTCAAACCTGGCAAATTTAGTGTATTTGCCATGCCATACATTTTCCTCAATGGTATACAAATCCATAGGATTTTTGATTTCTTGGTGGTACAAATAAGCAGTTTCAGGCACGGGCTGAATAAACGGCCAACAATCAGGTGTTGACAATAGCATGTTTAGAATATACCGGTAAAGACGCAAAAACAGTCTCGTCACGTTATAAGGCGGCTCATACTTGACGCGCGATAAGTCAATGATCTTGTCAGTAGGGCTCGCTGACTTTTTAGGCACTTCCTCTGCTGTAATAGAAGGCTCGTTAAGTACTGTATGAATCACAATGTTTTTACTACGTAAACCAGCCACAATCATACGTTGCAATGCTACTAAATCACCGTTTGAAATTTGAGAACCCATTGTTTGTGAAACATCCTTGTCACCAGAGGTTCCCAATACCATGGTGGTGATGAGCTGCATAGCTGCAGCGGGTAAAATTTGCTGTGAATCGATAGATGCTGGGTCATCAATATTAACTGTGGGTAATTCCTCAAAAGAAAGGTAGACTCCTAACGTACGCAATGTAGCAATAGTTAATCGCCGAAGGCTAGCCATGTCAAGGTCAGATTTCATTGGGTCTTTAGTATCGTCAAAAATAGGAGAGTCCAGTGACTCCAAGTATTTTTTGAAATGTACTCGAAGCTGCGGTCGAGGTGGAACTGATGTGGGGGTCATATGAGTTGGGGGATTGAAAGGTAAATATGGAATTGAAGGAGACGAGTAGTTGCTCATAGGCACTGGCGTTTGGGAATATGGATGCGGAGCTGCTATGTTCGTTACATAAGTATTAGCAGTAATAGGAGGAGGGTTCATTTCAGACAATTTATAGCCCGAGGGTGCTTGCACTTGAGGTGATGCTTGCATTAAAACGGGATGAGTTGCGTTCATTGTTCTTTCTAACATACCTAATGATAGTGTAGGGGAAACTGTTACATTTCTCGATATCGAGGGGTTTGTAGTAACAGGTAACCGAGCAACAATGGACGGGCTTTGTGTATTATTCATAGGCGTATTTGGATTTCGCTGCACAATATTAGGAGATACTGATACAGACGCCTGTTGGTTATTTGCATTCTCATTAGTGATTGTAGGTGAAGAAGTTCTAGGATTAGTTGGTTTGGGTGAATTGATATTTTGTTGGATTGATGATATTTGTCTAAATGTATTAATAGGACTTTGCTGAGTAAATGAATGTTGAGGTGAATAAAACTGCTGTTGCCGTTGTAAATGAGATGGTTGGGGTAGTGGTGGTTGATTAGGTAATGACTGTTGCTGTGAGACTTGTTGCGAGGGAGGCGGCATGATTGGTAGTGCCTGCTGTATGGTATGTAAAAATTTTGATTGTTCATTTGCTGGCTCGGGGGATCTCGACCTTTTCCTGCTAATTTCTTGTGTGTTGGATCCGCGGTTACTGCTGATGCTACCACCTCCAGCAATAAAATCCTCACTTTCATCCAATTTAGTCAAATCAATGATGTTACTATCACTCACAGTAAGCGGAGGTGGAGAAGATAGCAACATTTCAAGTGATGCATTTGCCTGTTGCTGGGGATCAATGCTATTACCGATATTAGTTTGTTGTTGCATTTCTATAGTTGTTTCAATAGAGTTGAGAATTTCTGTAAGAAAAAAAAATGAGTTCTCTTTTTACCTTGTAAAGCAAAGCTTTCACGAAAGAGTTTGTCTACTAAATCATCGTCGTCAGGTAAATCGGGGGATGTCGATTGATTGAGATCGTTTGATGGTTGTGGAGTATTGGTTTCGCCGTTTGACATGAAGGAATCAAGCGATTGAAGTTTCCACAATAGTGACATATTATCCGTAAAACCACTCACTTCAACAGGAGAATCACTGCTATCTTTCAACGTCCAGTTATCCATCGTTTGCTTTTACTTTGTGTTTTTTTTTTTGACACTATTCAAAAAAGAAGAAGAATCGCTACTTTTAGAAATCTTTTGCGACCGTAGTCTTTTCTGCTTTTCTGTTCAAGAAAGTCCTTAACTAAATATTGGTTGAGATAAACAAAGTTGTTCTCAAAAGCTTAATAATAAATCGAGATATATTACAGCAGAAAAACGAAAAAAAAAAAAACAAGAGACACCTTTAGAAAAAAAAAAAAAACGAATTCAAGTTCCGTTAAAGGTTTTTTTGAGTGACGTATCACACACTTTGTCAGAATATCAGAGATCCCCTTTTTTACAAAAAAAAAAAAAAAAAAAAAAAACCCCCTTTTTTAAAAAAAAAAAAAAAAAAAAAAAAAGTATAAATTGCTTGCTTCTGTTTCTTTCTTCTCATTCTTTTTTTAATGGATTTAAAGAAACCCAAGCATATTTCATTTATTGAACAGCAGCAATCACCACTTGTTGAAATGACAGGTAAAACAAAAAAAAAGACATTTTTGATTTGAGATGTCAAACTCATATTTTAGTAGAGCATAAATCATCATCAAATCAAGTCTCAAAAGTAAAATACCACTTTATAAAATAATTATGTAATTAATTAAATGATACATTCGATAGTCTTTAAAGAATTTATTTATGAAATTAAAAGGCGTAAATTATTTTATCATTTGAAAAAAAGACAATGAAATTAACATCATATCTTCTTTCGTTCATCAGACAGAAAAATCCCTTTTTTCATCCCCATTAAGGGAAATGGGTTTGATGCCTGATTTACCATTGCATTCCGCACAAAATACCAAATCAAGAAAGTCAAAAAAGTCTATCAAAAATCATCAATTGCCTCTCTTAAACAATGAAGATGTAGTATTAGAATTCAGGAGATATAAAAACCACCGCCATACTTTAGATTTATCAAATATCGATAATTATAAACAAGGTCTTAGAAGAACAAGCAGTATTTGTAATAGTCCAATTTATTGTACTTTTAATTATTCAAGTCATAATGAATCGTCAATTGATTCTTCTTCTTCTGCTTCTACTTATTCCTCCTCCTCCTCCTGCATAGTAGATAGAGACTCCTCCAAAGTATTATTACACGCAAACCATGACAATGAAAACATCCCTTTGTATTTATTAAATCATCATCAAGGGGTTGATAGTCCTCATCAACTGCAAAAAAGATTATGGGATCAAGATACTTCATTATGTTCTAAAGAACAAATTGCTGAATATTTAGGTCAAAGGTATATATACATAATTAAATATGATTACATAATCTATTGAACACCTTCATTTATAGCTCACCTTCAAGATCAATGGTCTTGCATTTATATATGAATAACTTTAATTTTGCAAACCAAAAACTTGATATTGCCTTCCGATTGTTATGCAGTAAACTTTATTTGAAAGCTGAATCTCAACAAATCGATCGAATTCTCGAAGCTTTTGCGAAACGTTACTATGAATGTAACCCTACCACGATTTTTCATTGTGTCGATGTCATACACACAGTTGCCTATTCTATACTATTACTTAATACAGACTTACATATTGTCAAGGACTGGGCAAAAAGAATGACGAAATCAAGCTTTATCAAAAATACCATGGAAACCATACAGTCGATCGTATTTCCCCATCTAACCGGTCAACATAAATTGAGACGCAGTTCTGTCGTAAGCCATCTTAGCTTAGATTCTTATCTACCCGACAATTGGTCCTCCCCTTCAACTACTCCAATATCGCTATTTTTTAATAACAACCAACATGATGAAATCATTGAAGAGGAGGAGTCTGAACCCTTTCCAAACAATAACAATGGCATGATCTATGCAATCAGATCAAATATTTCAAGAAAGTCCTACATGCACCATGACTTATCTCGCACTCAAAAATGCTGGCTTGCAGATGTAGAAAACGCATTAAAAGTAATTAGGGAGAAAAAAAAAAAAGGGTCTATTTTATGAAATTTAATACATGTTAATGTAGGATATTTTCGCTTCTGTAAAAGCACACCGCATTGACATTAACCCCTCTCTGCAACGTGTAACAGCTTTACCTAAAACAAACCATCGACTGGATAACCGCACGACCACTACAATTTGTTTTGAAGGGCCTGTAATTCGAAAACATGTTATGGAAACAACAAGTAAACGTGCTCGTTACCGACAATGGCAGTCTTGTTATCTCGTCCTCACCGATACAGAGATCTTTATGTACAAAATGAAGAGGGCAACAGAGCAAACACCTTTGGCTACAATAAAGATAAATCATGTGCATGCAACTGTTATTTCGCATCCTCAACGTTCCTTTGTGTTTAGACTGGAAAATGCAGAAGGCGGCTTATGGTTGTTTGAAACAACAAGTGAAAAATTGGCCAAGAATTGGGTAGACGCTTGTCATCTTGCTGCAGCTAAAGTCAGTAAAAGTTCTTTATCTGGTGCTGTTTCTAACATTGATTATGGCTGGGGTGCGCAATGGGACGGCTCTGCTTTTAAAAAAACAAACCAAGTACCTGTCTGGCATCCTCCTTCTCCTTGCATGATTAGCAGCAACTTGAGTTTGCATGAACAATATCAGGATATTGAAAATCAAATTCAAGTTTTAAATAAGCAATTAAAGCAACATCGTGAGCTGAAGTTTTCTGTTGATAGAAAGGTATATATACAAGTAGAATAATATCAGAGAAGAGACTGTATTTATGACGTTTATATAGTATGAAAAATGTATAATTAATGTACAAGCATTGACCAACTGGGATCTGAAATTGCATTATATTTTACATGAATTGTCCAAACTTCGAAGCTACAAAGATGCTCTTCAAACAAACTTACGATAAACCTTAAAATATGTATAAATATGTGTAAATCCCCTTATTTTGAATTCTATACACAACCATCCACCTATTTTATATATTCCATTGTAAAACAACAACAAATAGCACCACCTCTTCGTGTACTATTAATTTCCACATAGCATATACATATACCAATATACTTGATTTTGAATTGTTGCTTATAGCTAATCCTTGAATAAAGTCATAATATCGAAAAAAACAACTCCTTCAAATCATCTTAGATTCTTCTCCTTTGTCAATGAATTAAAAAAAGACTGAAAAAGCAACTTTTTTTTTTGGTGATAGATCATACAAAGCTATTTATATATTATGAATAAGAAAATCAACATGGATATTAAATATGTAGAATGGTTTGGCAGTAATACAGGTGCGCTATTAATATGTAGTCTACCGTATTTTCCTATCGTGTCATCTGGAAAAGGTGCAGATTGTGAAGGTCTAGCACTTGACATCATGGAAGAACTTGAGCCTGTATGAATTGGTACTGGGAAATGAGTAAACACAAATGTCGTAGGTGACGGTGCAAAAGGCAACGATAATGTAATTGACCCAACTGTAGCTGTTATATTGCTAGTAAATGTAGCATTGGTATCTTCTTCTTTTCCCGTATAGGATATGTTAGCCGTAGGTGTAGGTATAAATGTACCTTCCTGTTGTGCTTGATTCAAAATGATAAAATGTGATAGTAGAAACACAAATAAAATTAAACAACGAAATTGCATGGAAAAATATAAAAAGACGAAAAAAATGTAAAGAAGAGAACATTTTGGTATATATAATATTGGGACCTGTAGAAAGGGGAAAAGGATTGCTTAAGGGGCAAAGTAAACAAGAAGGAGTAACTTTGTATCATTCACAACATCAATCCTCCCAGTCTCTTTTTTAAAACAAACTCTTTTATTTACAAGGGCTATATTTCGAACTGACAGTATACCTTGAGCTTTTATCCATTATATATCCTGTCTATTATCATACACACCGACATTACACTGCAAAGGTAATAGTTTTTCAAGAGCATAATGAAAAGCTTTAACTCTGCAAACTTTTGTATTTTGAATATACCTATATAACATGAAGATCAATTTGGAAACTTAATAATTGAAACAGGTATGTAAAACGAGGATGTACACATGCGTCTTTATTATCATTGCCTATATTTTCTAGCAGCAAACCAATCAACGAGGGGACTTGCAATTAACTTTGCCCATACTGCAGCATACCCAAACCAAGCTGGTATAAAGACTTCTCTCTTTCTAAAATCAGACACTTCAATGATCGATTTCGCTACTGCGCCTGCCGATAACTTGTTCTTTTTTGATCCTGCTATCTCTCCTTTACCTAGTGCTAGATCCACTGCTGAATGACGGAGTTCTGTATCTACAGTACCTGGACAAATCAAACCAACGTGAACATTGTAAGGCTTTAGTTCCACTCGCAAAGAATCAAAGAAACCATGAAGTGCATGTTTTGAGCCTGCATAAAGGGCGCGCGTAGGTGCACCCACTTTACCTGCCATCGAAGAAACAACCAAGAAATTAGGTGAAACGGAATCAAGCAAGAGCGGGATAAATAAACGTGCTGTCCAAACAGCTGCAACATAATTAATCGTGGTTATTCTTTCTATCGCTGTATTGATGTCTTGTTGTTGTGGATCTTCCGTCACCTTAAACCCCTCCGTTGTTGTTTTTTCAATACTAATACCGCAGGACTCAAGGAAAGGCCTTACAGAGATGGCACCTGCGCAATAAATAACTGTATCAACATGGCTAAAGGCGGTTTTGGTATAGTCAGCAAGACGCTTCAAGTCGATCTCTGAAGTGACATCGCCAGCAATGACATGGACCTGGGGTGATCCTGCACCCTCACACTCTTGTTTCACTTGAGCCAGTAGCTCTACTCTTCTGGCAAATAAAATAAGTTTGGCTCCACGAGATGCATATTGAAGTGCACATTCTCGGCCGATGCCTGAAGAACTGCCTATAATAACAACCGATTCATCTTGTGGTTTTAATTGTTGCTTTCGATCTTTTTTCTGCTGCGTTAGCATGTAGTGACTAATTACAATACTGGCTACTATAGCCACGAGTTCTTTCGAAAACATTATTTATATATAGATATGATAAGGGATTACAAAAAGAATGCAGCATGTGCTTTTATTTCAAAAGTGTAAACTTTAAACGGTCACAAAGCCTTAGGTAATCATGATTTTCAATAAGGTTTCCTAAAGTTGTACCGTGAAGTGTCGCGTGATTTAGCAATCACTGGAAGTTTTTCTTCTTCCTCTTCTTTGACAAGGATTTCCTTTTTGATTTTTGTAGTTCTTTTCTTTATATGTTTCTCACCCTCTTCGTTTTTCGTCTTTCTCTTTTTACCGCCTTCTTTTTTGATAACTTCTGTAACCGTGGTAGTCGTGGTTACTCTAAGTTTTTGTATTTCTGGTGCAAACGCGGATGTTCTTCCTCCCACCTGTTAGTATTTGTAAATATAAAATAGAAGACAATACACACTATATATATCCTTACTGTTTCAAATTGCAGCACCATGCCATTTGGCAGCTTTCCTTTCACTTCATTCTTTTTTCCCTTATCCCATCGATGTTTCATCAGCCAATCTTTAGGAAACTTGGACTCATCTGCCTCTACACGAACAGCCAGTTCACATATGTACTTCATTTTATCATAGAGAGCTACAAGTTCCTTGTCTGTCAATGTGTTTGTGTATTGGGCAGGATGTACCATGGCTTGAAATAAAATTTCATCTGCTACCCAATTCCCCACACCAGCAGAAAATGACTGGTCAAGTAATAGAGCTTTGATAGGAACAGCGCGCCGAGTGACAGATTTTTTAAATGTCTCGAGATCGGGCAAATTCTGTACAGGGTCAAAGCCTAGCTTACTGATAGGCTCTGAAGTAAAAGGGTCATCTGGCACCAATCGAAGTCGGGCCAATCTGCGCGGATCCTTGAATCCAAAAATGATCTCTTTTCCAGTCTTAGTATCAGTGAAAGTGATTAATAACTTGTGAAATTTAGGTGGCCAAGGTTGCCCTTTCTCTAGTTCTTCATGTTTAAACTATTGCTATATGAGAACGAGGTCTATTGTTTTATTTATGGATTTGACTTACACGAACGCCGCCTGTCATTCCAAGGTGTGCAACAACATGCGGTCCTTTTTCGTCGTTTAATACTGTTTAAGATTTAGCTTATTTCTTCTTTTCCTGTCAAGAAACCATGTACACTTACATAATACAAAGTATTTACCCCATCGTTTTGTATCAATTAACGTTTTATTCATAATTGATTCAGCAAATTCATCAGACTCAATATCTTTGAACACAAGATTGTCAGGTACCTATGATATGTGTCACCTTTAACCTATATATTACTAATACAAGTAACTCGTTTTTTACTGTCTCGACGTGTGTTATTTTGTGGTTCAGCACCTGTCTATGAATGCGCAGACGGGCTCGTTCAACCTATGCACTTGTTAGAGGCTGGTTCTTATTTATAGTGAGCGCACATCAAGTTGTGGCTTTTGATGTGCTTTTACTTACTTCAGCAATTTCAGGCATATTTTTTTTCTACTACGGGAAAGAAACCTTTTTTTTTATGTTTGCATTTTTTTTTTCTTTTTCTAAAACAGCAGAACGCAGGAGAAAGATCTCCGATTGATCGATTCGATTTGTTTTCTCAAAAAATTGCGTAGTGATGAAAACAAAGGTATATAGACTAATACTAGATATTCATGCTAAATAAACCATGAGTCAAGAATAAAGTAAATAGAGGCTTCAAAGCAACGTCATACAAAACTAACATCTTGTTATGATAGTTTTTGGATAACACCGGATGTTTCCTGCAATAAGGAAAAAGCATAGCAACAAACATTGAAGTTCATCATTGTTAGAAAGTTGATAGAAAAATCACTGGCAACTCCTCCAACGACTTTACAAGTAGATGTTTAATATCTTCCCCCCCCCCACTCCCTCAATAATTACAAAATGTTGTGGCTTATGTAATTATTTTCTTTTTCATATTTTTTCTTTTTTTCACAACCAAGAATGAGTGGAGCAGAAGAAGTGACGAAAAACTTACAAGAGTTAACAATCAAAGACGAAACTAAAAATTCAGTGAATTCCATAACAAAACCCAAAGCGACATTCGACAAGATCGCTCTAAGAGAACGTTGGAAGATTTTAGGCACTGATGCCGAACAAAGTAAATCAAACATACTTTTTCTAAAAAAAACAAAGAAATCAAATTGCTCACTTTATTGTCAGACATACTAGCTATGATACGTAAAGCATGTATGGATACATTTGCACGTCAAGACTTTCTCAAAATTTTACAGTCTATCAAACAGAGCTTTGTGCAACGTGATTATGAAGGTATATTCACAGACCCCGTCAATTTAGCAGTGTATTCAGCCGCATATGTTCCTGGAAGAGCGTTATGCTATTACGAAATATTCAGCCGACCTCAATTAATCAAGTTACTAGCGAAAAAGACTCGATTATTTTGTGTGGGTTCAGGTTCAGGTTCAGAGTTAGCTGCCATTGCTGCTGCAATGACGAGAGTACCTGCAGAACGTCAAAAAGTTCAACTTGTAATGCAAGATATTGGTGAATATAAAGACGTTTTGGATTCATTTGAAGCGACCATAAGAGAAAAATGGTTACTAACACCAGAACAATTAACTTGTACTTATGAACAAGGTGATATTTTGGATCCACAAAACGAGACTATTGATCAACGACTAGCTGAAGCGGATCTTATTACATTTATGTTTGTAATGAATGAACTCTTTGTTAAAAAAGCAGCTGCAATGGCGTTAATTCAAAGAATGATCAGATCGATGAAAAAAGGAGCTTACTTATTGGTAATTATTTTACAAGTTTCCAAGCGGATGGAATACTAATCTGTTTTTTTTTTTTTTTTAAGGTGGTTGAATCTGCTGGATCATTTTCTCATCTAAAAGTGGGTAATAAAACGTACATGGTTTATATGTTGTTAGACGCTATTCAAGACTTGGAGTTAGTTATTGGGGAAGATTCTCGGTGGTACAGGTAAAAAAAAAAAAAAAATAGGCTTAAATTATCAGGCAATGAAAGAAATTAATCTTTATACGTGTAATAGATATCCTGAACACCTGAAATATCCTATTGATATTCAAAACATGAGATATTTTATTCGTTTATACAAAAGAAAATAAAAGGCTTTGTGAAACAAACTAAATTCTCACATTGAAAAGCTGCTTATAATCCTTTATTGTTTTGTGTGTAAAAAAAAAAAAAGCCGCAACTTTCCCCGATATTCCCTTTGGGGTAAAATAATAAAACGCTTACTTAATTATTTTTTCTCTTTTTCTCTCTTTTTATTCATATATAAAAATTTACCATGTCAGCTGCCCTTTCCAATAACGCTAAAGCTTTTCTCGCATGGTATCTTGGTCACCTTGTCGCCTCTCCTTTAAAGACTAAAGCTTGTACTTCTGGCACATTATCTGGTCTTCAAGAATTGACAGCACAAAAACTATCAGGACAAAAGAAACTTGATAAAAGAGTTATTCAAATGGCTCTCTATGGTAGTGAAATACCGAGAATCCCGAGATTTTGATATTTACTTTATTTCATTTAGGTTTATTGGTTTCTGGCCCACTCAATCACTTTTTATATGAAATCATGAACAAGGTGTTTGCTGGTAAAACTGGCCCCAAAGTTAAAATTGGTCAACTGCTTTTCTCCAACTTGATTATTTCCCCCATCATGAATTCAGGTACGAAAAATTCTTTTTTTGGAAGGTTTGTGTAGAGGTTAAGCAATGTACGCATTTGTAGTTTATTTGACTGCTATGGCTATTATGGCTGGTGTCCGTTCACCTGCTCAATTAAAGGCCAACCTTAAGAACGGCCTTTTGAGTATGCAAAAGGTCTCTTGGATTGTGTCTCCTTTAAGTATGACATTTGCTCAAAACTTCTTACCCCAAACTACTTGGGTTCCTTTCTTCAACTTTGTTGCATTCGGTAAGAAAAATAAGTTGTTTGTTAAGTTTGTTTCTAATTTCCATTTTGCTTAGTTTTCGGTACATATATTAATACTAGCGTAAAGCGTAGACGTATTAGAGAAGCCAAAGAAGCTGCTAAGAAACAATAAATATACACCATATTGGCTTTTCGGATCATATATAAATAACTAGTAATAATAAAGACTGTTGAACAGTTATATACATACCGCTTTCCCCATTAAGCGATTTACACTATTAGACAGCAATCCTTTCTTTTTTTATAATCGAAACCAGTCTATTTCCGTCTATGCATACTTGATCGCTTTATAGTAACTTTAATAAACGACCTAGGTTTAGTCTATTACAGCATTTCAAGTGAGTAATACACTTGCTAATTGAAAAGTATTAGTCCTATTTAATGACCATGAAGGAACTATGCTTTTAGTGTTAAGTCAACCAAGCATTTAGAATTGATCACAAGCGATATATACCAATTTCTTTGCTAAACCAGTTACTAAAAAGTGCTTAATAAAATTATTTAGTCTCATTACTACGAAATATCTGAAAGCAGTTGGTATAATAAGGACTTAATAATAAAAACGCCCTTTATATTACTTGAGCTATTTAACTTTTAGTACCTAGTATCCTATTGTGAGCTATTTCCTCTTTTTTTAATGGGGCTTCTTGTAATATATGTGATATTGGCTCTTTCTTGACACGTCTATTTTTTGAAGAATATTTTGACACAGTAGTCGGACGAATATCGTCTGAGATGCGGGAAAAACATGACTTCATAGTGTCGACATGGTTTTCTAGGAGCAAGCTGTGGTTGTGTGGAGTTGTGATACTATCAAAATTAAAGCTAGAGTTGAGGTTTGTTCTTGGTAGGTTCTCAGTGTCCACTGGTACACAATCCGCTATTGTAGAGCATAAAGAACATACTGTTAATTCCTGTACTTCAGAAATTTGCTTTAACAACCTTTGATTCAACTCCATTTTCCGGTAAAGCTCCGTATAAATTACTTCTGCCTCTTTTGAAAAATGCATTAGGTTTGCTATCAGTGTCTTATTGTTAGCCAAACTCTGCTCTTTTATGATTTTCCTTGAAACCGCTCTATCATCATTGTGTCGAAACTTAGTCAGATTTTACAGCCATCTATCTTCCATTATTCACTTTGCAAACTTCCTTGACGAAAACCCTCAAATTGTAATGTCGTAACTCGTCTATTATAATGAATGGCTGTGTTCTAATGTTGAAGTCAGAAATGTTATTATATCTATCATTTTGACTGAGTGGAGAGACGTTTTCTACATTTTGGTTTTAAAATATGACGAAGAAAAGTGAGTAAGAAAAATCCACTATTGTCATAAACGCTTCTATCTAAATATCGTAAAAAGTACTATATTAAACAAAAGATAAATATTATAACATTGCCAACAGCACATAAAAACTGTATAGTTGAAGCAGTACTCACAGCTTATGTCACTAACCTATGAATACTGTTTTTTGTCTTTTCAATGTAAAAAATGACGAGTTTTGCGTCTGAGACAACCAATACACATCGTATTATCATGTTTTGCTTTAGCAGACATTGAATGTCCCAGTATCTTTTGCGAGTGAGTTTATTTTCGAAACTCACACAACTTCGCGTACTCAATATCTGTGGGACATTAAAAACCGCACCGTTAGCTTTAGGTGCTATCATTACTTATTTGATTAGAGAAGAAACTCTCTAATTTTATAGTAAAACCTGCTTAACTAAAATGCTGCAACATTTCTTGTTCTTTTCAAAAGTAAGATTAAGTTTCACTATTTAGAAAGAAACCACCTATTTTAACGCACATAGTTGCTGAATACTCGTTCAAGCAATAGCCCTCATATAGATCAATATGTTTAATTAATTTATGCAAAAAGTGATACAAGGTTCCTGAATTCAAGACATTTTTCCAAAGAATTCCTAGGTGATTTTATTGGCCGTGAATAATCTGCTGATGACGTGTTTCGGTCAATTAATGCGCGTCTCTATAATTACGTGTTCCAAACATATTAAAAAGAGAAAATCGTATTTCTTATTTTCTTTTTCTTTTTTAACTTTTTCCCTCTAAAAACAAAATGACAAGTGATAACAAAAACAAACTTATGTAAGTAACAAGCGTTTTTAAGGAAGTGTCATTTACTGACAAAGTGACATATTTAGGCCAAACTCTGGTATTGAAGAAGCTGAAGTAGATCCTTCTCATGATCCCGCCACTGCCATCTTACGTCGCAAGGCTGCACCCAACAAACTTATGGTTGATGATGCAACAAACGATGATAACTCTGTTATCACTCTTTCCACTGCCACCATGGAAAGACTTCAACTTTTCAGAGGCGACACTGTAATTGTCAAAGGCAAAAAGAGAAAGGACACTGTTCTTATTGTTTTAGCTGACGACGATATGGAAGATAATAAAGCCAGAGTCAACAAAGGTAAACGGAAATAGATAACAGTAGGACGAAACATACTGATGGGGTTTTTTTAGTTGTTCGTAACAATTTGCGTATTCGTCTTGGCGACGTTATCACTCTCCACCCTTGTCCCGATATTAAATACGGTAAACGTATTCATGTTTTACCTATTGATGATACTGTCGAAGGCTTGACTGGCAACCTTTTTGAATCATTCTTGAAGCCTTATTTCTTGGAAGCTTACAGACCTGTTCGCAAGGGAGATACTTTCCTTGTCCGTGGTGGAATGAGAGCTGTTGAATTCAAGGTTGTTGAGACTGATCCCGAGCCATACTGTATTGTAAGTATAGTGATATTACTGAGAGTTGGCTGAGATACTTATCTGTATGTGTGTGTTATAGGTCGCACAAGATACTGTTATTCACTGCGAAGGTGATCCAATCAAGCGTGAAGACGAAGAGCAAAGCTTAAACGAAGTTGGTTATGACGATATTGGTGGCTGTCGTAAGCAAATGGCTCAAATTCGTGAACTTGTCGAATTACCTCTTCGCCACCCTCAATTATTCAAGTCCATTGGTATTAAGCCCCCTCGTGGTATTCTTATGTTTGGTCCCCCTGGTACTGGTAAGACCTTAATTGCTAGAGCTGTCGCTAACGAAACTGGTGCCTTCTTCTTCTTGATCAACGGTCCCGAAATCATGTCCAAAATGGCTGGTGAATCTGAAAGTAATCTCCGTAAGGCTTTTGAAGAAGCCGAAAAGAATGCTCCTGCTATTATTTTCATTGATGAAATTGATGCTATTGCCCCCAAGCGTGAGAAGGTAACCAGACATATATTTATTATTGTTTGGATGATTCAGACGTTTAATATCATTTGATTAGACCAACGGTGAAGTTGAACGCCGTGTTGTATCTCAGTTGCTTACTTTGATGGATGGTATGAAGGCTCGTTCAAATGTTGTTGTTATTGCTGCTACAAACAGACCCAATTCCATTGATCCTGCTCTTCGTCGTTTCGGTCGTTTCGATCGTGAAGTTGATATTGGTATTCCTGACCCAACTGGTCGTCTCGAAGTTCTCCGTATTCACACCAAGAACATGAAGTTAGATGATGACGTCGATTTGGAACAAATTGCTTCTGAAACCCACGGTTACGTTGGTGCCGATATTGCTTCTCTTTGTTCTGAAGCCGCTATGCAACAAATCCGTGAAAAGATGGATCTTATTGACTTGGAAGAAGAAACTATTGACACCGAAGTATTGGATTCTTTGGCCGTCACAATGGAAAACTTCCGTTATGCTTTGGGTGTCTCTAATCCTTCAGCTCTTCGCGAAACCGTCGTTGAAGTTCCCACTACCAAGTGGAGCGATATTGGTGGTCTTGAAAATGTCAAACAAGAATTACAAGAAACCGTTCAATATCCCGTCGAACATCCCGAAAAATTCTTGAAATTTGGTATGAGTCCCTCCAAGGGTGTCTTGTTCTATGGTCCTCCTGGTACCGGTAAGACTTTGTTGGCAAAGGCTATTGCTAATGAATGTCAAGCCAATTTCATCTCTATCAAGGGTCCCGAACTTTTAACTATGTGGTTTGGTGAATCTGAAGCTAACGTCCGTGACGTTTTCGATAAGGCCCGTGCCGCCGCTCCTTGTGTTATGTTCTTTGATGAATTGGATTCTATTGCTAAGGCCCGTGGTAGTGGTGCTGGTGATGCTGGAGGTGCAGGTGACCGAGTTCTTAACCAAATCTTGACCGAAATGGACGGTATGAATGCTAAAAAGAATGTATTTGTTATTGGTGCTACCAACAGACCTGATCAAATTGATCCTGCATTGTTGCGTCCTGGACGTCTCGATCAACTTATTTACATTCCTCTTCCTGATGAAACCTCTCGTTTATCTATTTTACAAGCTCAGTTACGTAAATCACCCGTCTCACCTGATGTTGACTTAAATGTTATTGCTAAGCATACTCAAGGCTTCTCTGGCGCCGATCTTGCTGAAATCTGTCAACGTGCTGCCAAACTTGCCATTCGTGAAGATATTGAAAAAGACATTGCTAGAGAAAGAGAGCGTAAGGCAAAGGAAGATGCTGGTGAAGATGTTGGTATGGACGAGGATGAAGATGAAACACCCGCTTTTATTACTAGAGCTCACTTTGAAGAAGCAATGCGTTTCGCTCGTCGTTCCGTAAGTGACAGTGACATTCGTCGTTATGAAGTATTTGCCCAAAACTTGCAACAACAGCGCGGTTTTGGTTCATTTAAATTCCCTGAAGGATCTTCAGGTGCCGGTCAAGAAGCTTCTGGAGGGGATACTGGTTTCGGCCAAGAAGCTGCTGACGACGATTTGTATGCATAAATTTAACCCTTTATAAAATATAATCTTTTTTTATCTACAAAATCTTTTCCCTTTTATACATAATACTTCTCTCTATAAACGAGAATCTTGGTTCTATCTATACTTTGCTCTCACCACATTTTTAAAATCAAATACACAAAAGAAAAATAAAAATTTTTGTTATAACAATTAAGTAATATGATGATAAAGAAATGGTTACTTTGAAATTAAGATAATATGTAATATAATATGGGTTTTATAAATACACTCTTCTTGTGAATACAAATATCTTCAATGTACATTTCTGCTTCATCTAAATCAAATAAGTATGTATACAATAGATGTTTTTACTTTGTTCGCTATAACTAGAAAGTACTGCAGAATATTTATAGGCTTAACCAAAAGCTAAAGCTGACGATTATATATTAACTCTCCATAGAATGGGTTGTTGCTAGTGCGGCAGGTAGAGGCCAGATATCGCTGTAAAGCTCTTTTTTTTTTTTTTTTTTTTTGTTTGTTTGTTTGTTTTAAAACACGCATGAATGTATTTGTAGTTCTAATTATTAGTCATTAAAATCCTCCAAGGCTTCGGAAAGAACTGTTACGAAAGATATAGTAGGCAATATATAAATCACAGCTGAGAAGTCTCGTTCTTCGCTGCAAGGGATACAGTAATCGGTGGAATGGCAAGAAGGCGTTAAATATTCTGTCATTTTTTACTAGCTGCGGTGATTTGGCGAGTTTTCTATGAAGACCATGTAGCGAAGTGAGGACAAACTAGACAAGATTGAGACAATGAACAAGGACAGTCGGGTCTAGGCATTGGCTGGCTTTTGCTAGGCGTGATTTCCTTTTTATTTTAAATCAAGAACAGCATTTACTAGAAAACAGTATATTGTGTGCACTTGTCTAATTAGCGACTTGATTAGTAGACAGTGGCTGTGTGAAGATACCACAAAAAAAATACCCTGCATCTGTCTTTAAAAGCAGTAGTAAAAAAGACGTAAGTAAATAGAAGATGACTAGTATATTGGATCCAAACTGAGGAACTAGCCTTGATTGCCGACCTTATCTTTTAATAGTCCCCCCAGCATGTCACTACCTCGTACCGCAGAAGTAAAGACTAAAATATATTCAACACACGCGATACACAATAGCCAGATGGTATGATAAAGGAGAAGCAACTCGGTTCTTATAAATAAGAGTTAATTCGTGCTTTTGTTGAAGCCAGTAGTACCTGAGAGCATGAGAACTAACATTGATCATTTTCAGGACCTTGGTATTAGTAGATAATTACCAGTATTTGCAATGAGGAACCCATCTTTAGGTCATGGAATTATCCACCTGTGGTTGGAAAGAGAGTAAACTAAAATTAAGAGAAGGCATCATACCACTGTTACAAGGTGACAAAATTTGTAACGCAGTATGTGCCTACAACCCATTTATTTTTGCCTATATGATTTTGGATAAATATTGACAAGTACAACTAAACATTATTGCTAAATATCACCGCCTATATAACACATGTTAGCTACGTATTTTCAATATGAAAAGGCTGATTTTACTAATACCCTAATCACCGGTACAACTGAATAGTCTTCCTCATTCTGCTTATTATTTTGCCACTAAAAATCGAACTGCAAACAGTCATATGATGACTCAAAGTAAGTTTAAAATAAAAGGTAGGCAAGATACTTTGAGACGGTTTTTTTATGTTTATTCATAATAAAAAGAAACTACTACTATTTATACTAAATTATAAAATGCTGTTATATGACTAATTGAAGTTATTCTGATTCCTTATAAAGATATTATTATTACTATTCTGCTTTAATAGTACTTTTGTGCCTGGACAACAATAACATGGCATAAATGCCTCTGCACACATTTTCACATATTACAAGGTGTTATTACTATTCTTTCCTTTTAAGCATTCACAATAACAATAACATTGCTATACTTCTTAATAGAGTAATCTCTTGGTCTAACCAAGCCTTATTGAATCTAGTTTATATTTCGTATTAGCATGCTTATATATATAATTACTACTAGCATTCAATGTCCTTTGTTTATGTATAGACTCTATCTTATATCTATGATGTATTAATCTCTTTAAGTCTCACTTATGTACAGTTGTTGTTCAATTGATTTTATATTAAAATATACAGTTTATTTACATTAATAATGGAGATCTCGGGCCCAGTGTTGTGAATAGTAATAATAAACAATACGAGGAAGGGACAAAGAGTAAGTGAGAATCCCTTAGGGTTTGTAAAGTTTATTATAAAGTTATACTAAGTATAAAGTAAAGAACAAAAGGCTAAATAAAACTAAAACTATTTATATGAACTGGAATTGAACTGTGTTTGTAGTTAGTAATTACTTGGGGTAGAGCAGGGTATGATTAGATGGTACTTGCCCCATCTAATCTTTCAGGATAAAAGTATATGATCTGTCATTGTACTTTTGACAGCAGATCAGAGCTTAATTGGCTATAGCGTTATTAGTGTTACTTGAACTAAAATAATCCTTTTCAAACAACGATGAGGATATAATAACCTTGCTAGCAGTATGATAATTAATGACTCTCTATACATGTATAATATTGTAATATTATCAATAAAGATATAATTAACTCTGTGGGCATACGCTGAGATCACTTAAGACCTTATTACTAACACCTTTAACTTTGAATCACCTTTATCGTGTTTTCCGGTTTATACAGCTTTCATTTGAATGACTGTTTATTTCGGTATTATGTAACTCAGACTTATGTGTTTACAACACCCAGATCATCACAAGTCACAATTCTTTCCAACTACCAACAGTCGAATAGATGATATTAGACAACAGCTATGATATCTTCTATAATGCCAAATGAGATAGGTTTTACACCTGCCACGAGAGTGACACGATATGCACCTATACGACATGTTCCTGCAGGACATTTATATAGTAAATTAAGGACTTATAGGAATTCTTATCGATTTCTAAGTGCGTAGTATCAACTGCTGATATGTTAGAGGAAAAATTATCTGTATCAATTATCAATGTCAATACCTTGACATTTGGTTATTAAATAGACCTTGGAACTTATATATAAATATATCTCCATTTTACTTTTTAGATAAAATCAATCAATTTCTCGAGAATATTTTCTACCCTTTACGATTATAAAGAAGTCATGTTGTGATAAAAGTTCTATAGTATACTCTTCTGGTGTATACTAGTTAAACAGTATTATCGATTCCCTTGATGTCTGTGTACTCATTGTAATATCTCAAGCTCATTAGCTTTTAAAACTTTTTTTTACTCTCAAATTTTATTTTTACTTTAGGTTCGTTACCTTTAACAACGTGGTGCTCACTACAAATACTGGGAATTACCTCTCTTATCTTTGGTCTATTTTCTGGTATTATTTCTCTAATAAACACTACTTCCAAACGACTACATTGTAACAATAAAATACACGAAAGAAAGCCAAAAAAAAAAAAAAAAAAAAAAAAAAAACTTTTTTGTTTGTTTTAAATCAAGTCAATTTTTACATTTTGATACATTAAACTAAACTAAACTAAAAAAAACATAGATGAATCACTTTACTCACTCTCTGCCAGAGGAGTGAGAATTAAGGACAGAGATGGTGTAGATGTGAGCATCGCGAGTGCAGCCGAATGAGACCAATTGTTGTTATTAGTGACACAGTAACCAGCGGTACAGCCAAATTACTTGTAAGATACAGTCTATTTTTACCAGAACATCTTCGTCAAGAGGTTGACCATGCATATCGTGCAGAGAAACTAAGATACGCCAAATTGATTCCGGACTAGAGATGTTATCTGTTAACTCCAATTGTTGACTGGTTGCTTGCCAGAAAGACCATTTATTAGGGCACGATACAAAGAAGTGACGAGTATCTTCCACATCTGTATGGCAGAGAGCACAGAACGGGGATGGCCAATATGTTGGGTTAAGTCGGTAAAAGTATGCCCGCGTGACAATTGGGTCCTTAAGTAGTCGCCACCAACATGTCACTACCTTATGAGGAAGCTTTAAAGACCAAAAAAGGCGCCAGACTCGAGGAGAACAGTAACCAGGAGGAATTACAAAAGGTGTTAGGATTCGGTTGAACCACAAAGCAGGAACACTGTATGAGGTCAAGAGATGCTGTTGTAACCAAAAGTGCCTCAACACTTGAGGGTTGGCTGATGATATAGGGAACTGTTTGTTATTCAAAGCCAAGTGCCGGTGGCTGCATCCTGGAACCCAACGACGACGCATAGAGCTATCAACCTGAATATTATACAGTCAATTACTCAATTGAAAATCGGAAGGTGGAATGTCATGGTTGAAATCGCTTGGCATATACCGCTGCAGGAGGGGTATCCATTGAATTGGTGGGGCTTCGGATTTAAGTAGTTGCAGAACTTCGCGAGGCGCACTATGTTCTTGTTGAGAGAGGAGATCAAACCCCAAAAAGTTGGAATAACGGTTGTAAAAATACGACCAAGAGATGACATCAGAGACTAAATAGCGTATAGAGATACTACTAATATCGTATTGCAGCGGTTCTGAAGAGGGATACTCAGAATCCATCATGATACGAATAGTATTTCCAGTAGGAGCCACAGAAAAAAGAGCACATTTTAATGGCGTATCAGCCAGCCATCGTCCCGACCAACGGTGGTGATCACCAAGCAGAGGAGGGAGCTTCGTTAACAAGGAGGTAATTGAGGCCATTGTAGACATAAACTTCAAAAGCGTTCTATAATCAGCCGGATATTGTAACCATGGCAAGAAAGAATGGTGTCCAGTGTATAGAGTAATACAATGACCAATTAGTGGGGTAACAAAGTCGGTTGATCTTTTCTCTTTTAATATACGCTGAATATATATCATTTGCAGAGCCAATTGCTGTTGATGTACATCAATCACCTCAAGACCACCATTAACGTGCGGTTGACAAGCGGAATTCCACAGAGGTGCAGGTCGAAAATCGAACAAGAATTTACGAGCCAAACTACGGATGTCATTCAGCCAATACTGCGGTACGGGTGTAACTCGCAGTAGATGCCATAGCTTACTAAATACTAACGAATTAGTGGCCAGAGATAAACCTCTAATGCACAGACCACGAGGCTTTAGTTGGCTACACTTAATTTTGAGAACATTTTTGATTCGAGTAAGATAAAGTTTTAGCTGCTTCCGTGAAGAATATAAGGGATAGCCCAAATATCTAACTATATTAGTACTAGCGGCTGTATGATATGAAATACCATAAGAGTTAGCGATACTACACCAATCGACATGAGAACCCACCCGATAGAGACACAATTTCAGTTTTGTGGATATTAACTGTAGCATTGCTCGCCGAACCATACAAAGTTAATATTTTCTGCAGTACCGGCCACTCTGATGGCGACTGAAGGAACACTTCCAAATCATCAGCATAACTTAATAGTTTGAAAGATAGTGGGTTCTGCCAATCAAGCGGGCTATCATCCTTATCATTGTGAGGGTTCGTATAGGTAGGCGGGCTTGCGACCAGTAAAACATGAGAGCGAACCGGTAGTAAAGACACACCAGATAAGGAGTAAAAAACGGAAGCACGACGTTTTTTTCCCCAAAAAATCCAAAAATGCTACACGCACCACGTAAGAAAGAAAAGAATTGCTCACTACAGGGGTCGAACCTGTGACCTTGGCGTTATTAGCACCACGCTCTAACCAACTGAGCTAAGCGAGCTTTTGATATATTGTTAGCTGCATTATTTGGTTTTATCCCGCACCTGAATTTGAAAATTTTAAAAGAAGTAGTTGTGAAAGATTGGTGTTATAAAGTATAATGGTAATTTTGGTGAAAAATGAAGAAAAGGAAACGTAACATTTTGGTCTATTTCGGGAATCTCTGACGTGTATTTTCATGGAGAAATCGCAATTTAAAGTATCTTCACAGGTATCAGTTTGGTGTATTGTATTACCAGTTGGTGTATTTGGTGAAAATGTTGTTGGTACTTTAAAATATGCTTTTGGTGATACGTACATAGGTTAGTTGATGTTCAAACTTACTGATCGATCTCGAATCTAGTGGTAAAGTTTCTAGTATTCTTACTCTGTTGTAACGGTGAAATAAAACTAATAAGATGCGAGAATCCCTTAAGGTAAAAGTTTATTACACGGTTTAAAGAATGAAAATTCCATCCCGGGAAAAAAAGGGAATGCTATCTATTTTAAAACTATATACTTTCACAGTGGACTTTGAAGAGAAGGTAGTACATAAATGATTAAACTGTAGTGCGTCACTATATAAAATTTACTGCTGTTACATCTCACAGACTTCTTCCTGTTATATCTATGTGATCATTTATGTCTGTTCGTAGTAGAGGATATGCTTCAATCACTTATCAATTACTAATATCTTTATCGAGTAATATTTCTTTCGTGTGTCAATGCACTATTTTATAATTCTTCTTTGAGATATTATGTAATGAATATGGTGTATTTACAACATACTCAATTTATTTAGTATTATATTTGTGGTATTTAGGCATACTTCTTACTAGTAATCGAATTGGATTACGCGTGAATTCAATGTATTTTACCTATTCCACTAATATAATTACATATTATATTAGATGGTAGTATATATTGCACCTTAATAGCTTGTGTACTGAGATTTAATAACTGAGATGGAAAACTATTATTATTTTATAAACCACAAATATTTTGACTGATGAATCTTCCCTCAATTTTAATAAAAGGATTAAAGGAGACTCATTTCTCAACCATTGCCTATTTATTAATTTTACAACTTAAAGTCAACATCAAGTCAAAATATTGCACCTCAGTTTTCTCATCAATTTTTGCTGAAGATGTATCTTTGTTGTAAACACATAAGTCTGAGTTACATAATACCTAAATAAACAGTCATTCAAATGAAAGCTGTATAAACCGGAAAACACGATAAAGGTGATACAATGTTAAAGGTTGTTGGTTTACGATAGATGAAAAGTATAAAAGACAAAAAAGACAATAAGTCAGTGAGCACTTGTTATACTTTATTAAGTACAAAAAATTAATCTTTTCAATTCAAGGAAATAATCAGCTCTTTATATAGTTTTCAGAAGTGGGTTTATCCGCAGAGTTTAGCCGTTCTTGATCCATGATGGCGCAGGCTTGATCCAGTAGATAATGTGGCCACGTAAGAAGCAGTACATATTCTTGACAGCTAAGCTTCAGTATGAGCTAATTAAATTCGGCTTCCGCTAGTTCAGGTCCAGGGCGTAGCAATACTGCGGTCTAGGTCACGTAGTCATGTACTTACGTACTCTATTGTATTGCGTGTATTCCAAGTGAAGTTCTATGACATTCTACTATATTCTAGGTAAGTAAATGTATCTTTATCATTATCATGGTCTGTGCATTATTTGCATGGTTAATGTTATAACCGCTTATGATGATAATCTATCTTGCATAATAAACATATAATCGTTATTCATGAAAGCACATTAAGTATCTCCTGTGATAAGAATGATATCAGAACGTATCTAACTATGCTATAACTGATCAAACATTTGCCTGTCAAGTATACTCTTCTCATAACCAGTCATAACCTGTCAAATCGAAGTCCTTCATTATGTAATCATATTCTAATTTTGGACAATGTCAAATAGACATATGTTTCCAATCAATTTAACTTATAATGAACTCGATTTGTATATAAGCCTATATCAATTTGAACGTTCTATTAAAGTAAACTAACCGAAAGTCATTTCTATCCAACAAAGGTGTTAGTAATAAGGTCTTAAGTGATCTCAGCGTATGCCCACAGAGTTAATTATATCTTTATTGATAATATTACAATATTATACATGTATAGAGAGTCATTGAATATCATACTGCTAGCAATATTATTATATATCTTCATCGTTGTTTGAAAAGAATCATTTTAGTTCAAGTAACACTAATAACGCTATAGTTAATTAAGCTCTGATCTGCTGTCAAAAGTACAATGACAGATCATATACTTTTATCCTGAAAGATTAGATGGGGCAAGCACCAACTAATCATACCCTGCTCTACCCCAAGTAATTACTAACTACAAACACAGTTCAATTCCAGTTCATATAAATAGGCTTAGTTTTATTTAGTCTTTTGTTCTTTACTTTATACTTAGTATAACTTTATAATAAACTTTACAAACCCTAAGGGATTCTCACTTACTCTCTGTCCCTTTCTCTCGTATTGTTTATTATACCATCACAACACAGACCATAATCTTATCAACCAATGAGTTAGATTATATAACCACATTATATAATGATGAATCGATCAACATCAAGAAGTTTCCTGACATACATGTCTCACCCTTGAGACATCATGATATCTTTAGTGAGTAAATAACAGTTGTAACTACCATCACATAGGCCAGTATACAACATGGTGCACTATAAAATAATGTTTTACCTAGTTGATAATCATCTTGTTGATAAAAGAATATATTCATACAATAGAATCATTTACATTTAAACTCTCGTGCCAAATATTGAGACTATAGTATAAAGAAGCCTACCATAACACTGCGGCTTACTTTATTCGGTAATATGATAGCTACCTTCCTTTCTTAATAACAACTACATCTATGTAACTTCATTTCATTTTATTATAAGTATGGAAATACAGAGAACACGCGTATTACGAATGTTTGAATATTTTGAGAGAGATGGATAATATGAACAATGCCGTTATACAGACAACCGAATTTGAAACTAAATCAGGAATTGTTGAAAGGTAAATGTGTTTGGTGCATTTTACACGCACACTCAACCACAAGATTAAATTAACTAGTTCTAGAATAATGAAGTAAGAGCAATGGTGAACTCTAATAATTCTCATATGAGCATAGCTATCTCACATAAGAGCCAGAATAGGCTATTACTGTGATATGCATACTTTTGTCTCATTATTCAATTACTATATGACATTAGGTATATAGTAAGTTCAGTGTATGTTCTTGCAAGGATGCATTGATCCAGAAAGCTCATCATCAGTAGATAGTTATTACTGCTCCCTGGCTTAAAAATAAAGTAACATCTAGACATATGGGCTAATTTTACCTTTATCACACACAACTGTTCTCGTCTACGACACGAGAATCTAGCTACCTTGGCATAATACGGTGGCTCATTTAGTGTTTTTATTACATACGGCAGAATATTATATATATCTCGTGGCCGTATGGTATGAGCAAGGTCCTCATAAATCAATTCTAATGTGTAGACAAGTAAGTAACTAAAAGGAAACTCTGTTCATTTATAGGGTTATCTATCTATTTTCATATCCAATAGTTACTAATGTTGTTACAAGGTCGTTAAGGGGTATAAATAGGAAGATTAACTCAGCAGTTGGAGCAAATCTATTCTCATTTTATTCTTTAACTTAAATAAAACTTTCGTAATTTGATCTCATCAATTCTCAAGTGTTTTATTTCATTTCTAAGATTGTCAAGACTCCACATTTTTTTTGATGAAGAAAGAAAATGACGAAGAGAATAACAAGAAACAATACTGCTAAAACTCAAGACTATAAAAATCTTTCAAACTTTTCTCCCTCTGCTCAAGAACAAGACATCTTCGAAAGAACTAGTTCCTTGTCCATTGAACAAACCGACGAAGAAATGACTGAAGCCAGTGAACCTCCTTCTACTACCACTACTATTGCTACTGGTACTACGTCTACTTCAGTAGACAACAACCCTACCTCTACTACTACTTTAAAAAGTAAGGATCTTACTTTAAATATTACAAATGCTGTTGGCAATGATAACAATTCGCATCATACCCCTACCTTTAATAACACTCTTATTAATGACCTCATTAATATAGATAACAAACAAATACTCAAACAAAAGTATCAAGCCAAAATTAATGAACTTCATGAACAAATTTTGGAAACCACCGATGTTAACGAGATAATTACTCTTCAGAAAATTGTATCACAATATGAAAACATCATTTATACGTTCGACAAAAAGCCAACCATCATTCATGATGAACAAAGGCTACAGGGAAATTATGCTAAGACAACCCGACCCATAAAAATCAACGATTCTACTATTCCTATATTACAATTAACCAGTGATCCACCAGAAACAAAATCTGAATTAAGAGTTAATTATGATAGTATTGAATCATTTGTATCAGCCTTTGAAACAATAATTAAGGTCGATGAACTTGATATAAACAAAGTATGGAAAAAGTACATCATTCCATCATCCTTTTTATTCAGTAAAATCAATACCTACATGAGATGGTATCAAAATCACCTTAATAAATTCGACGACAAAACTACATCGTGGAACGACGTTAAAGGTTTAAGTATTGACCGATTTGGTGACGACTATACTGATAGCATACATGTCGAGAGAATGGAGGAGACCATCGCGACTTGGATTGGCGGGGATAGAAGAACCACTGTGGCGACTAACAGAAAGTCAAGATAGTACTTTGACATTTTAAGAAATCTAAAATTTGCTCCAAAATTTTGTTACAGTTATATTCTTTTGCTATAAAAACCTTTGTTCCTAATTTGATTTGATCTCTTTTCACTTTTTCTTTGGGTTATGTATATAATTTCCAAAGCAATTAGAAAAAGTGAGTGAATATATGAAATTATACTTGTAATTTGTTTACCTAATCCTTATCCATAATAAAAGCTGTCATTTTAACTCTGAAAATAATCCCAAAAGACTCTAAATTTGAATTTTGCTATATTACAATGTCATGCTGGATCTGTCTGACACTTCTGAAGGCTCTCAATTTTTAAATTTTTCGGATTTTGCTAAATGCACACAGATATCTCTTGAACTTTTGTTGAATACTAAATGCTTCCTTTGTATGATGTATGTATCTGCCTCGCCGCGAGACAATGTATCCTATTTCTCACTATATTAAATCAACCATTAAGAACAAAGAACCATAAGCAAATCGATAGACTGGCAACATTTTCTTTTATTATTTATTTATAAATAGTGGTAACTTTGTGATCTAACTATCTTTTTCTTTTGCTTTTATTTTATACATTCTGTGCAGACCTATACCATTCGAGAAGGGAGCTCTCTGAAAAGGAAAACAAGACTTTACCGACCTCCTTTTTTACAGCTTTCAAAAATATTGTCAGGGCACGCGTTCTATTAGCCAACCCATCTATAAGCTGTTCGAGGGTGAATGCTCAACTTCTTTGCTGCAGCTGATGCAGCCATAAACTTTTCAATCTTCAGATCGAAAAAGCTAGCTTTATCCTGTGCCGTATAACGCACATATTCTCGTTTCGGTTTTGCTTCCCTCATGTGGATATCCTTATTTTTGGCTTTTATAACAATATTGAGCAAGTCAGAAAAGATTCATTGGAGGCTGTATTTCTCAAGTACTCTGTATGAGTAACATTGTAGACTCAACAATAAACTTATTCTGATCAGCTATGTAGTCCATAGACTCAGGACCACTATTCTCATCAGTGAATCTCCCATGCCCATCTTCATATAGAAATATTGTATCCATGTTGGATTGTGAAGTATTGAAAAAGAAAGACTACTCACTTTCAGTGACATTGTTTTTGATTGGCTGTGACACTACTTGTTGGAAGCACTGTGTCAGATATCATTGTGGACATGATGTAATAGACTTTTTATTTTTTTTTTGTTTTTCCTTTCTTCTCTAAAATAACAGTGGATGTTGATACAGTTGCAAAGTCTGCTATTGCTAATAGTTTACCTAAAATGCTTTGAGTTATCTCTTTGTATCGTGAGCGAGAAAAATACCATAAAGTGCTGCAAATATTCAAGTAGTCTTTTCAGATCACCATGCTCAGGTACAAGTAAGACAACCACGTGCTGCTGTTGTTCACTATGGAAAAAAGTATACAAGTGACCATTAAAGGAATTCTTTTCATTCCTTG
The DNA here is from genome assembly GCA_000697295.1 of Mucor indicus B7402. Taxonomy (NCBI): domain Eukaryota; kingdom Fungi; phylum Mucoromycota; class Mucoromycetes; order Mucorales; family Mucoraceae; genus Mucor; species Mucor indicus. The sequence continues at coordinate 31,134 of JNEK01003067.1, forward strand.
TTCATATTTTTCAAATTTGATTAAGCCGATTGTGTAATTCAATTCATCTTTAAAAAATCAAGAACGCCATTGAACAGAAAATGACTGAACTATCGGGTAATTCAACTCTAAATAAGAGTAAAAAGAAATTGAGAGTTCTAAGTCGCCCTTCCCTTCCAGATAGTATGCTGTCTATTCATGATAGACATGCTTATAGAGAACTTTTTTTACTAGCAGATGACAAAGCCAAATTATTTCTTTCCAGAAATGAGGCAATGAACTTCTTTTCGCAAGCTGGCATTCCAATTGCACTTTTAGACGAAGTAATGAAAACAATATTAGCATAGTATCAATATATCGATTTTATTTTCCCTTTTTTAATAGATTTGGAAAACCGTTGACAAAGAGCAAAAGGATTACATCACAGAACTAGAGTTTTATCAAGCATTAAAGCTTATTGCTTGTATACAACATGGAATAGAAGCTGCAGAAGACATCCTTTTAACCCAAGGTAATACTTTGTGTTTTTGTTCCTTCAAGTTTATTAAAGTATCATACACTGAAAGCTCCTTTACCTCAATTTACTGGCATCACCATCAAGCCAAAAACAGCAAATGTTACATCAATTACTCCCGAGGAAAGGGATGCTTACATAGGAGTATTTCAGAGCTGTAATCCAGTTGATGGCATTCTCTATGGTAAATAACACAATTATCACATAACTCAGTTTTTTAACTAATTTATTATCTCTTAGCTGAGCAAGCAATTGAACTGTTCAATAAATCCGGTCTTTCAGTGGAGCGTCTCCGAGATATTTGGGAACTAGCTGACACGAGGAAATCCGGTACTTTGAACAAGACTGAATTTATAATTGCTATGCATTATATAAACCAATCAAGAAACAACCCCTTTCTAGCCCTGCCTTCAACTTTACCCCAACAAGTTTATTCTGAGGCCTCTGGTCGCTTCAATACATCAACGCAACAAAACAAGACTTTTACATCACCTACTATCTCAATTAATAAATCTCAGGCACAAGATTCCAGCGCTTCTTTAGTATACTCATCACCTTCTATTAGCCAAGTGGTGGCAAGTCCGATTTACTCACCAAGCTTAATTGGAGATTTGGAATTACCTCACGTACCGATCAGCCAAAAAGAAAAAGAGAAATATACTTTGTACTTTAAGCAACTTGATGTTGATGGATCAGGTTATATTGATTCAGAGGAAGCCGTTTACTTTTTTAGCCATTCCCAGCTGCCAGATTCTGAGCTTGGTGTTATATGGGAGATTGCTGACAGCCGCCATATAGGAAAATTGAATTTACACGACTTTAGTGTAGCCATGTATTTAATTAATATGCGTTTACGAGGCGAAAGCATAGAAAAATGTAAACTGACATCAACCACTTAGTTTTTCTGTACCTTACAACTAACCAGGTTTAAATAGACGTCAACGTATTGACTAATCAGCAGCAAGGTCACAGTTTGGGAGCTGCTACTCAACTTGGAATGTTAAATTCTAAAGAAGACTTGAGCTACCGATATGAATTGGAAAACCAACTTTTAGAGGTTAAGCAACAGTTGAATTCAGAGCAGCAACGATTTGAAAATTACAAGAAACAGCTGCAAGAAGAGTTTTCTATCATAAATGCTTTGGAAGCCGAAATTTCTAGTCTCAAATCTGACTTGACAGAGGCAAAGACGAATGCTGAAAAAAAGGAAGAATTGCTACAGCTCGAACAAAAGCGCAACACAGAACTTTTGAATTCGTCATCCTACTCTTTACAATCAAGTTTTTCATCTTCAGAAATATTAGGGTCGTCTACGCCCGAGTTGACAAGAACTCTTTCTGTTTTTTCTGGAACATCATCGACTTTATCACCTCGAAGCGATGCTGGCTTGAATATAGTAGCAATTAATCCTTTTGCAGGATTTAAAAAAAGTGAAATTAACAAGACTCAAAATACAACTAACATTAGTAACAATCAAATTAAAGCACCACTATCTCCTCAGCAATCAAAAGCAATTTCGAAGTATGGATTTGACATAACTGCATTTGATACGTTATCGGTCAAGGATGACGCTATTATCTCTCAGAAAAATGATGTTAAGGATGAGCTAGCGAGTATTTTTAGCGTTTCTAGCCTAGATAAAGCAGAAACAACAGCGCAAACGTCATTAAGCTCAGAGTTTGATAATATATTTTTACATTAATAATACCTAATAAAATATCGATTATCTACAATGACTTTACTGTCAAATCAAAAGCCAATAGTAATGCGAGTGCTTTATCACGAGCAGAGTGAAAATGCTCAATTTTTTTTTTTTTTTTTTTTACAGCGCTCTACCGTCCTGCCGCTTTACCGTTCTACCGTAACGTACGCACGAGATGGCTAGCCTAGACATATTGTACAAATAGTCCTATTATACGACGCGTTTAGTAATTTATACCTGAAAATAATGACGACAAAAAGTGAGGTTTCTAAAAATAAGCCTACTTGCTGTATAAAAACACAGGCTTTTTTTTTTTTTTGGCGTAATCAATTACAAAAACCACACCCAACAATGCAGAATATATTTAATTGAAAAAAAAAATCAACGCCAACGCTATAAAAACAGGCCTCTAACTGTTTATCAGAAATGACAGTAGAACAGTGCGGAATATATTCAACAACTTTCTTGGCACATATATAGTATTGCCGCTCTCTCCTGTAAATTTAAACCTAAAACCCGAATGTCCTAGTAAAAGACAACAACAACAACAAAAAAAAAAAAGTTTGAAAATGTCAATTACAGCCTTCATGAAGCCTTTAGTTATTGAAAAATCATGCTCGCTTGTTAAAGATATCCTACATATATCGGAAGGATGTGACGATTTTGACATATGATAAAAATTAACTAAAAGGAATTGTAAGTTTCAACCGCCAAGAGAAAGCATTGGAGCTGTGTTGAATTGAGTCTTCCCCTATCATCATGTGCGTTATCAGTATATATATATGAGTTAATTAGACGTCTTTTTTTTTTTTTTTTCATGTTCCTGACGCGCCTATGGTAATTTACAAGGCATCTAATCTAAAAAGTTCACAAGGGGAACGGAAGAGTCCATTGCTGTGCCTAACAAGAAGTAGCATCAGGAAATATTAAGCACAGAGTTGGTTAATATTACAAATAGATGTGCTCCAATTAGCCGATAGAAAAGCAACTCGATTTCAAAAAGCTTGAAAAAAGCAGCAAGTATAAAAAGTATGAATAGTTATTTTTTTGTGATCGAACGACAGTATAAATTTGCTCAAGCTGAGAAGGAAAATAAATAGAAATACGATGGTTGTTTTGTAATAACTTCAATCGATCTCAACATTGACATTTCTGATTTGGTCAAAACCTTGTGAAAAAAAAAAAAAAAAGCAGTTTAGTCCAATGAAACATTTCTTATGAGGGGGGGGGGGGGAGCCAATTCAGATTTTTATCGGGGTATTATTATCCTTCTTTTTTTTTTTTTTTCCCTTTTTCTTTATCGCTCATGATTCAAGAAAACCTAGTATAATATACCCATATATCGAGTTCGATTGATTTTATATTCATGTCTTTCTACTGTACAGCGCCGGTACTCGATTGTAATGATCCACAAACTCTAGAAATTAATTTTAATATGACAGCAAGTGGAATAACAGGTTGTTACCTTGAAATGAGAAGACGACGAGCGGGAAGAATATACTTGGCAGCAGCTTTATTCAATGCAGTATGTGTTATCGTTACAACTGCTTTATTCATTTATTGTGCGACTGGACCAATACAGCCTCCAGATTCTATTGACATGAATAAGCCAACAACGAAGGATATAAAAAAAGGCCTTAAACGATATTCAATAAAGAAGAGATCGATTCTTGCGACAACGCTAGGTGCTATTGGACATCTGATATTCAGCACATGCATACTTTTTACACAAGCGTTTAATAATGATATAGGCTGTCAACTTATGCTCTGGTCAGTCATCCTAGGTTTTTATACATGGATGGTTGCATTGATCATACGAGCATATCGCTTAGGATTCTTATTTCGATTGAATCAATTGAAGGTCAAATACCTACGAATGACTTCAGAAGAAAGATCTGTATGCATAAAAGAGAAGGATTATCGTTGGTATCTCATCAATTCAAAAGAGAAAGACTATAAACTACGAAGACCTTACATTGTCTACTTGATAACACTACTCATCATAATCATAATAGCTGTACCAACAGAACTAATGACGATGCGATATTCTGGAAGGTGCCTTGTTAGATGGGGCTCTGGAGCACTTGTTGGTCTTTGTGGAGTATTTTTAATTTTAGCTCCATTCCTACTCTATCGTCTAAAGGATAACGTGGACGCGCACGGGATTCGAACAGAGATATTTGTTGATGTTGTAATCGCTATACCGTTTTTTGCTCTCTATTTTACTTGGTTCTTTTTAAGTGCACAAGAGGGAGTAAATTTATCATTTTACGTAAACAAAACATTCGGTCCTGGAAACTGGGTAGTATTCTTTACCATCACATCACACTTCATTTCTGTTGTCGTTCCAGTCATTCAGTACTACCTGCCCTCTGATAATGATATTCTCTCAAGATCAGTAGCAAAACTAAAAGCTTTTTGCAACCACCGGAAGCCAATTGGCGAACTAGAAACAGGAACAGCGGCTAACTCTGAAGCGACACCAACTTTTATACCAGAACTATCCATTGAATCGCTAGAAAGGTCTTTGGCAGATCCAGATTTAATGCTTAAACTTCAAGATTTAGCTATTCGTGATTTCAGTTCTGAAAATGTATTGTTTTATGACAGATACCTTAAACTCGAAGAAAGATTCAAGAATGAAATTATTACAAGCAAAATAGACAACACTAATAGCATTGGCTCGTCCAAAAATTGGATAACCACGATCGCGAAGAAATCGCCCAATATACCAATTAGAAGTACAGTCGAAGGGGAACAACAGCAAGTGGAAAAAGATGATTGGAGCAGAGAAAGATTCCTGTCACTACCCATTCCATACAAACTCTACCGCGATTTTATACGATTCTACGATGTATATATACAAAACGGTGCTCCAAACCAAGTCAATATATCTTATCGAGCAAGGGCTTCCATCGATGAAGTTTTTGCATACATTTACCACAAATACCCTGAACTAAGATTAGATAGAAGCAACGATAGGTTGTCCACCGCAGGATCAGCTTATTTTAGAGAACAGGAAATCAGTGAAAAAGAAGTTAGCAACGAAGGGGTTGAGCATCACGAATTGCCGCCTGTTTTGAATTTTGGCGTTTTCGAAAATGCAAGAAAAGAAGTTTGCTGGAATATTTTTAACAGCGTGTACCCCAAACTAGTAAATATGTATAAACAACCCTAGTAAATAAACTCATAACAGCCTTGATAATAACTGTTTTTGTGAATTTGACGCGCATAAAATAACATCATTTATTAGTGAAATGCTTTTCCTAAAGAACAGTGTGTGGAAAACGATTGAAAGGGATTCATTGTGGTTAGAGTCAATTTTAAGAAAGGAGACTATTTACTGATTCACGTTATATGAAGTGGACGCCAAGGAGATATATTTTATTATGATTTAGTAGTTAATTTAATGACTTGTTATGGTTGAGAAGAGACTAGTAGTAGAGATATACAATGTGATTAAAGTGGCAGTCTTGATTTTGGTTCGTAATATAAGATAAGAGAAGAAACATTAGATTCACTGCAACTAAGCTAAAGAAAAAGAAATATTGGGCAATACAGGTTTGTTAGTAGCATATACAAATGACAAGCCTCAATAAACATCTCAAGTTGTAGGACTGGGGGTATCTCAAAGAGACGTTCGCTTCGATCGGATTCTCTTTTGCGCAACTTTCTAAGTACTCGAAGAATGGCAATGTTTCCAAAGAACATCCTCCTGACTAATAGCCGTACTCACTGGGACCTGAAGTTCATGCCTGCATGGGGCTCATAGAACAGTCAGCTACAGCATTTCCGATAGATACTAGCTACTACCAAAGTCCATCGCGTCTTACACTGAATCCACAACCTCATACGCCAGCCTACGGGGGGAATGGGGGGGGGAGGTGAGAGAGAATATAATACAAGACAAGAGATGAGAATGAGACAAGCACATGCACACACTATAAAAACAAACAAATACGCCATTTTCCCCTTTTCAATAACTGTGCATAAACGAAAAGAGAGATGGCGTCACACAATAAGAAGAACAGGTAGTAGCATAAAAATAAACAACATCATTTGACTATATAAATAAATAGACAAGAAGTTAACATGAGAAGAACAAGTGTATACTTAAAAACAACTTACACTTTCAAATAGTAATGTGGAGATATACAAAATAACCAGTAGATGATACATTTCAATTAAGAAAATATACTATAACAGTTGTGGCTGCTATAGAAAGAAGGTTAGTATAGCTATAAATGTCATGTTTTTGCGTAGTCAACTTACATAGTTGTGAGAACACGATAGCAGGTAATTTTGAGTAAAATTCTTTGCAATAGCGCGTTTTTATTACAAGAAAGGGAGAGAGAGAGCCAATTAGCCATTATTGAAGGCGTGTATCTGTAAAGAGTTATAATAAAATAGAAGGGGCATTTTGTGTTTAATAGTAAAGCAAAGAAAAAAGAAAAGAGGGGGGTTTTTTTTGTTTGTCAATTTATATCTGTAATTTACGCCAATGTAAACAAAGAAGTAGTCGATGAAACTTGGCTCATTAGTAATGTTTTCCTTAAGCTTATATCTACATATATAGTAAAGAAACCGTTTGAAACTTAATTTGATTATTAGCAATAGCATTATATCATCTCCATCTGCGTTTATTAGCTATAAATGCTCTCTAGTAGTGTTTAGATTGCTACATTAAATGTATGATGAAATAAGAGTACCTACTAAGCTTAAAAGGCTCCTTGATTTGGCCAGAGCTTTGGGCCATGTTATTGACAAAAAAGGCTGCTGTCTTACAAATTAAATTTTTTTTTTTTTTTCTTTCTTCTCCCCCTATTGAAATGAGTGAATCTATAGCTATCTCAGGATCTAAAAGTACAACAGAATTTAAACCAAAGCTAACAATATCAACATCAGGCTCTTCTTCTTTGGAAAAGATTGTTTCTGCTTGCACTGGTGCCATAATTACAATGTCATTTAGTAATGAGTCGACTGTCATGTATTATAAATCCAGGTACTTACCAATTTAGTTATTAGTGAACCCCTTGGATGTTGTCAAAACTCGATTACAAGAAAGTTCAAAATCGAAGGAATATAAAGGAACCATTGTAATGTTATTGAACTTCTCTTTTTTATTTGCTGTTAACACCAAAGGATAATAGGATGGATTAAGCAAGATATTTAGAAATGAAGGATTGTTTGCTTTATGGAGAGGATTAGTGCCAGGTCTAGTCATGGCTCTACCATCAACTGCTATTTATTTTGTGGGATACGATCACATTCGAGATTATACACGGCAGTCAAGGTTTGCCAATACAGCAATGGATTCTTATTCTCCTTTGTGGGCAGGAGGATTAGCAAGAAGTAAAGCAAAAAGTTATATAGATAGATAGAATGAATGACTAACAAGAGACTATAGCCATGGCTGCATTAGTAGTATCACCGCTTGAATTATTTAGAACGAGAATGCAATCAGCAAACGCACATGGATTTACAGGTACGGTTGACTTGTGTTGTCAATGATAGCCATTAACACACTGTTAGATGTCTGGAATGGTGTAGCTAAAATGGTACAAAGAGAAGGACCCCAGGCATTATGGAGAGGCTTATTACCAACCATGCTTCGAGATGTTCCTTTTTCAGCTGTTTATTGGATGGGATATGAAGAAATGAAAAGCAGATTACAAATCTATCCATTATCTCATTTTCAAAACGCTTTCTTATCGGGTGCATCATCCGGTATGTTTGCCGCTATCATTACAACGCCATTTGATGTGGTAAAAACACAGCGTCAAGTGAGTTCATATGCAGAAGAAGCAAGATTGGGTAGAATACTAAAGAATATCATGATAAGAGATGGTGCATCTGGATTCTTTAGAGGTGTTGTTCCTCGAGTAGCTAAAGTGGCACCTGCTTGTGCTATTATGATTTCTAGTTATGAAATGGGAAAACGATTCTTTAAAGACCGTAAACAGCTGATGGCCAATAGCAATAATTTTTAGATATAAAATAGACTTGTACAATATTTAGATCTTAAAAATTTACATTTTCTATTATTCGTGATCATCAGGAATGACCTTATAAGGGTTCATGATACCATTAGGATCTAGAACATTCTTGATTGTTCTCATTAATTTGAGTTGAATAGGAGACTTTGCACGATTCATATAATCCACTTTGGATACACCTACACCATGTTCAGCAGTAATTGATCCATCGTGTTTGACTACATAAAATAACCACTGTCAGTATAATGAGCTGAGTGTGTGTAGTATACTTTACTTGTCCAAGAGAATACAAAGTCATCAAACTGCTCTTGCCCATCATTTCCAAACTCATTTAAATTAGCCATAATATGTAAGTTCTAAGCATAGTAGTAATATTAATAATGTACCGCTTTTTTCTTTCAATTTCTTACACCATCTCCAACATGACCAAAGCCTAAAATATTAGAGTATCGTTTTCCAGGTCCAATCAAACCTTGCTTTCCAAAGTGTTCTTTACAGTCTTCAACCATCTTGTATAAAAGAGGTACTTCCATAGCAACATCATATGTCATTGCTGTACCACAACGATTAATAGATTCTGGAATCTTTTCTCGCCACTGCCAAAGTGAACTAATCTGTTTAGCATCCTGAGCCATAACACCATCTTTGGCTACTCCTGTTTCCAATAAACGACCTAAATAACCATCCAATTTCTAAGCAATGCATATCAATATGGTTTATATGTCTATCTATTGCTTGAAAAAAAAAAAACCTCTTGATCGTGTTCTTGTTTACTTCCTTGTGTTTCTAGCAAAGCATAGAAGGGATATTTGCCTTCAATTGGATAATTGACTCCCTTCATTAATTGTGATTGAGTTACACCAACTGAATCAAAATCCCAAAATTCAAATGCTACCATAAACAGATATTACTATTGTTTGGTATGTCTTTCTGTCTGTTAAATACCTGATAAAATCTCGGACAAGTCTTCTTTGGCCATAACAAATGCCTTTTGAATATCCTCAAAACTCTCCAATGCAACCATGGCAACATTGGTAGACTATCATTATCCTTATTATTACACATATACCCATTTTCTCAACTCTGCATGCTTACTTTTGGTCTTCTTGGTGTTAATAAAGAAACACCTGTCACTATACCCAAAGTTCCTTCAGCTCCAATAAACAACTGCTTTAAATCATAACCAGTATTATCTTTTCGAAGTGTAGATAAGTTTTCCAATATGGCACCATCAGGTAAAACCTATTCACCTCAAAAAAATTATTTCCCCTCCTTTTTTTTTTGTTACATCCTAATATGTTCTTTTTACCACTTCGAGACCAAGTACATTACCATGGAGACTACCGAATTTCATTAAACGAAGACCGCCTGCATTCGTACTCACATTACCACCTAATTGACACGATCCCTTTGCGCCTAAATCAAGAGGTACAGTGTATCCCTTGGGTTCAAGATATTGATCTAATGCTTCCAATACTACACCTGCATCGACGACAGCCACACCAGAAACAGGATCAAAATGACGAACAGTGTTCATTTTACTTGTGTTGATAATAATCTCATCAAATACAGGAATACAACCTCCACTAACACCTGTGTTACCACCTTGAGGGACTACGGCTAAACGTTTCTCATTACAATACTTGAGAATCTGGGAAACTTGATTTGTAGATGTGGGAAACAGACATAAACTGAGCTCAACAAAGTTAATGTCCTATTCGAAAAAAAAAAAAAAAAAAAGACGCTCTTACGATGAAGAACCTCGATAAAGATTGAAAAAGTCGATGTTGTGTTGAATAATATTCGAGTTTTCTGGGTTTTTCTCGTAAAGTATATTGTTTGAACTAAGAACGCCTTTAAAATAATCAATATCCTTCTCTGTCAACTAAAATAAGAAAGTGTAAGAATAAAGATGAAATGAAGAAAGTCCACGTTTAACCTTCGAGAATTTAGGAGAACGTTGAATATTTGGGTGTTTAATATGAGTAAGTGGTGTAAGTGACTTATTTAATGTATGCAAAAAACTTCTTTTAGTGCGAAACATTTTTCAAGAAAGAAAGAAAGAAAAAAAAAAGGGGGGTGGGGAAGCAATTAAAGGCACAGATTATCGGCGTGTTAGATGATGGTGACTCTTTTTTTTTTTTTTTTTTATTTCTCCCCTTTTTTTTTTTTTTTTCGTAAATGGAGGGAGAAGGATCAAAGTGGACAAGAGCACGCCATTCACGTATTGGTGTAGCCTGTGTTGTCGCATTTACCTTATTTACGTAAGAGTAACAAACCAATGAACAAATAAATAAATATTTTTTAAACTTTAAATGGTTTCAGTGACATGTTAGTTTATGGAGCTGTTATACCTTGCCTTCCAATTATTATCATTGACCGTTTAAAGGGAGATTCAACTATGGTTGGTTTCTTGTTTGGATGTTATGGTAAATATACATTACATTCTAATTACACTGTCATCGCTATAATATTATGTATAGCTTTTGGTTTGTTATTGGCAACTCCTGTATTTGCAATTCTATCCGACAAATATAAAAATAGAAGATACCCTATGCTTGGTGGTATGCTAGGACTCGGTGTTTCCACATTAGCATTTGCTTTTGCCACAACATACCCTCTTTTAGTATTAGCCAGAGTAGCCCAAGGTGTAGCAGGCGGTGCATCATGGACTATCGGTTTAGGTCTGTTAGCAGATGTATTTCCAACAAAGAAATTAGGCGTTGTAATGGGTACAGTATTGACTGCACATACCGTTGGATTTGCCATTGGTCCTAGTGTAGGTGTACTCTATGAATTCTATGGTGTAGAAGCTCCCTTTATCTTTTGTGCTGCTTTTGCTGTCATTAACTTTTTCGCTATTCTTTGGTTAGCTGAACCAGATCATACTAAAAATGTCAATCAAAAACCAACCACAACACCTGACGAAACTACACCCTTAGTATTACCTGATGATCAACATAAGCAACAACAACATAAAAAGGATATTACAATGATTGATCTCTTAAAGAATTGGCGCATTTTATCCTGTGTGTTATGTGTCATTGTTAGTGCATCTGTTTTTGCCGGTATTGAACCTGCATTGCCTATTCACTTACGCTTAAATTACAATGCCTCCGTATCAACTATTGGATGTAATTTAAACCTGTATAATGTATAGAAAGAGAGAAAACTAATTGGAGTTTTTTAGTTATTTTTATTGCCATGGTGATTCCTGCTTTTCTAGCTCCTGCTATTGGACATCTTTCTGATAGAGTAGGTAGACAAGCTATTTCTGCAACTGGTATGATCATGATGGCAATTGCGTCTCCTTTAGTTGCTCTTCACTTTACATCGATTTATTGGATCATCCCACCACTCATGATGTTTGGACTTTCAAGTCCTGTTACACTTACCCCTGTACTACCAGAGATGGGTGAAGCTGTTCACGATATGGTAAGAAGTCACCTTCATTACTGCTATTCATTCATTTAACCGTTTATTTATTAGGGTGGTGCTGCATATGCTCAAGGTAATTAAGAATTCTTTAAAGAACGGAACCCTTTTGCTAAGCTCAATTTTATATTAGTTTACGCTTTGTACAACATGGCCTATTCGATTGGTATGTTTATTGGTCCTGTCATTGCTGGATTAATCATGTCAGCTGCTGACTTCAAGACCTTGATGTTTGTCTTTGGAATTGCCCTTTTAGTTTGTACACCCATCATGATGGATTGGATTGCTCTTTATAAAAAGATAGTTGCTTATATGCGTCGCCATTAAAAAAGAAAGAATTACATATATAATATCTATGTAGATAAGATTGATTTTTACGCGTCATCCACCTTGTTTTTTTTTAAGACGCGACACTTGAATTAGCTTGAAAAGACAATAATGCGCATTGCATTAGCGTTGTATGTGTTTTATTTTAATTAATGTATTATTATATGCTTTCGTCTTTAGTTTTAGACAGGATGCTTCACATATTTTGTGTGTGAGGGGGGGGGGGTATTTAACGTTGGTCAATTGGATTATAAGTCAACCATGGATCTCTCTGGCAAAATTTGTAAACCAGATTCATTGAAATAGATAATACTATCTTTAGCTAATTCAAACATGAGGAAATAAATAGCACCAGAAGGACCTGCTTTTAAAAGACCAGGAACGATGCCTTTATATAATCCTAATGGGCCTTCAGTGCGTATGATCTTTTTTAAACATCCAGCCACTGATTGCTGTGTATAATTGGGTATAGTGGATACAACATATTCTGATAAATGTGGACCCTGTACTTGTAATCTCTTTCTTACTACATCTAAAGGAAAGACGCCTGTTTTACTAATGATACCAGCTAATGATCCGCATAGCATATCATCTGTTCTTTTATGATTTTCTGAAATGATATGATTATCCTATTCGCACACAAATAACTATAAATCACCTTCTCATTCTGTAAATATGGGACATACCTTTAATTTCTTGACAATAGAGCATAGCCCTTCATAACTAAAAAACATAAGACCCATGTAAGGCATGATTTGAGTAATAGAAGAGCCTAAGCCACGGTAAAAACCGCGGATCTTTTCTTCTTTGTAAATATCCGAAATTGCATGAGGAATGCTAGTATAAACCTTTATATGTCATTTAAGTACGACGTCTTTGTTTGTTTATCGTATATATTATACCTTATTTGCTCCTTGCATTGCGAATCGTGTACGTAATAAGTCAAATGGATACGTTGCAGCTGTAGCAACACTGCCTGCTACCATTCCTGATATAAATGGCTTGATTGAATTTGGAATCTTATCTCTCTAAAGAAGAAGTGTCTGTCAATAAAACTGTCAAAACCTTTAATACCGTATTACTTTTTTCATATAAGATTCAATGTAATGGTATGCGTAAAGTTGTGATGCTCCATAAGTGACGTATAGCCATTGAGCAGCTACATTTCCTTTAAATAAGCCCTAGATCTAAAATTTAAATATCATAATTTTCCCCGCAAATCAAGAATTTATGTTTACTCTAACGCCTTCCTCTGTAATGATAGTTTTGAAAGCTTGAAATATGCCAGCGTATTTAACACTATGAATCCCATGTCTATTTATTAACCGTTTAAAGTTGTATGGTTCTGGTTGAACTTGAAGTCTGATCTTGACAACATCTAAAGGAGAAATTGCCATTCTGTTTTTATGCAAGTAAGAAACACTACTCAAAGGTACTTTTGTATACATAATACCTAGTCATAAATCCAGCAAAACCACCACAAAACGCTAACTCATTAGCATTCAGTTTATTTGTAGTAACATGCGATGGCATCTAAAAATATAATAAAATGAAGTAAAAAAAACAAATAAGAAAATTTTAAAAGTACGGGGAAATATGGGTAAAAGCGTGGGGTAGAGTTAAACAAACGAACCAATAAAAATTCAGAATACTAAAATTTTGAAGGCTTGTATAAGGAGAAAAGCGGGACCAAAGATAAACTAAAAAAAAAACAGCAAGCATTCTTTGACATATATATAGCAGGTATAGTGACAACTACACATGTAGAAAAAGACAGTTTGTCTTTTATCTATTATTTACAAAAAGCGTATAATTTACTGATAGAAAGATACCTAGTAATATCAATTGATAGTGTAAACATGCCCTCCCGTTTAATGGGTGTAGCTAAGGTACTCAACGAGTTGTCGTTGTTAAATAAGCATGTGGCAATGCCTGAGGAATCAGTGCTTTATACCCGGTGTATAGACATGCGTCTCTCTTCCTACCAAGAAAAACTGTAGACTCAAAGTACCAACTTCAAAGCCGAGGGTCCTCTTACTATGATGTTAATACTATATGATATGTTATTATGGTTTAGCCGCAAATATATCTAATACGTTTTTTATTTAGTTTATATTTTTCGGAGGGGTATGTATACATGTAAGGAAGTTTTTTTTTTTTTTTTTTTTTTTTCTAGTTTGTTGAGAATAGGGATTTGATAGATGGAAGTTTATAGTTTGAAAGTGAGTGTGAGGAGGATGTTAATAAAGGAGGCATAAACGTGTCTTTCCAAGTCGCTTGTTTATCCATCATAATAACAGAAGTAGAAAAAGGAGAAGTGGCATATGGATTGTACAAGACATCATTATGTAGTTGAATAGCGGGTTCTACTATCATAGGTTCAGTAATAATAGACGAGCATATGGAGGAGGAAGACGTAGAAGCTATAGAGGATCGTCTACTGCTATGATTAGCGTCCAGTATTTGTTTTAATTTCTGCTTGTCTGTAATATCTTCTTTAGTTGCATAGACTCCATGATGTGTATCAAGGTGTCTAACTAACTGTCCTTTTCTCCAGAAAGATTTGAAGCAGCCAGTTGCTAGACAATGATGTAAAACAGAAGAAGAAGAAGCTCTTTTTTCTCTTGCTTTTAGTTGCTGTTCTTGTATCAAATTGGAGTCAATGTTGTTGTTTTCTTTTTGCTTTGTTTTATGTGGTAGTTTAATAACTGAACAACGCTCTTTAAAATCTTCATCTGTTAAAGGCGATGATAGTAACGAGTGCGATGGTTTTCTTCTTTTACGTATTGTTATTTTGCTGCATATTGAATCGTGAACACGAAGATGTCGTTGTAGTTCGTCTGACCTCGCAAACCTTTTATCACAGTTAGCATGTTGACATAAGTGTGGCTTCTCTCCTGTATGTGTACGAACATGGCGAATTTTATGTTCTAGTCTAAAGAATGATTTCTCACAAAAATCACACTGATATGGTCTTTCTTCTTTTAACATTTTTAAAGAAGAAAAAAAAAAAAAAAAGGAATAATATAATCAAAAGGGGTCTTTTTTATATTATTATTATTATTTTTTTTTTTTTTTTGAGACTGAAAAAGCACGGGAAATAACTGTAATTATATTATTGTAAACACCAGTCGCTTTGTGTTATATCATCAAGTGCCTTGCTATTACATAAAATTGTCCCTGGGAATCGGATAAAGGCTTTCCCCACCCTTTTTTTTTTTTTAAGCAATACAACTTAGTGCGGGGATAGCGTACTCACTTCATATTATAATACGTATTTACTAGTGCTAGATTTTCACTTTTTTACTAATGTAATTTAGTAAGAAAGGGAAAACTCTGAATAACTTATTTTTTGTTCTATTTTTCCGCTAAAATGCGACTGACCCGAGTTAATCTCAGTTTAATTACATAATGTACCCTGGAGAATTCAACAGGGACTCTCACCACATCTTATGTAATTCTTAAAATAGCTTTTTTTTTTCTTTTTAGAACAATAGCTATTGCTAAGCTATTATTCACGATTATGTGTGTGTTTCTGTTTACTTAATATTAACTGGTGTAACCCTTCTTACTTGAACTGCACCATTCATGTGCATCCCTTCACTTATATAATAAAATTAACCGTATAGAATAATAGCCGCCCTTTTCATTTCTTCCCAGTTAAGTTTATTTTATAAAGAATATAAGGGTTATAGTAGTAGCAGCACAAATTATAAAACTCGAGACACGCGACACCCGCAAACCACTACTACTATTTTGAGCAAACGGAGAAGGTTCCATATAAAGAACCTTTATCTTGGTCAGGTTATTATAAGACGTTCCTGTTAATTGTGATATTTCATACGCCACATCATCGCCTTTTTCTTTTGTTTCTAAATGAACTGATGCTATGGTTGCTGTTTCCTTGACTTTTTGAATTAATTCATAGGGACTATAATCGTTTTCAGACAATAAAGTAGCCATAACACCCGCCACATGAGGTGCAGCCATAGACGTCCCTGATAATACATGGATGTCTTTTCTATGACGATGCCATACAGAAGTAATGGCTGTACCTGGAGCATAAATATCAACACATGATCCAACATTGGAATAAGAAGCAATTGAATCGTCTGGATTGAGTGCACCTACAACCAAGGCATTTTTTGTAGATGCTGGTGAGTATCGACAAGCTTCCCCTCCTTGATTACCAGCAGCAATTGAGAAATGAATACCCAATTGAATCGCCTGTTCGATCGCCTGATTGGTGGGTAAATGGTATTCAGCAGCTAGTGATAGACTTTTTAAGAAATTGATTAGGATACTATGACAAAACAAAAGAGAAAAAAAAAAAACTTACTTGACAATAGATTTCGAACCAGGTGTTTTTAGATGTCTTTTTACTACCCAATATAATGCTTGTAAGATATTCCCAAGTTTACCGGACCCTCCATGATCCAAGGCTTTGACAGAAATGATATTTGCTTTTTTAGCAACACCATATAATTTTCCACAGCAGACACCAGCGACAAAACTACCATGTCCATTTGTATCTTCTGGTATTTTATCTGATGTGAATGTTTTTCCGTGTTTAGCGCGTCCCTCAAAATCATCATGTTCAATATTAACACCAGTGTCAATTAAATAAATATTCACTCCTTCCCCTGCTGAAGAAGGGAAATGGAATTGGTCGTCTCCTCCCTCTCTTTGATCAATTCTATCCAATCCCTAATAATATAAATGTGAGTACTTTTTCTTCAGGCACTCATATATATATATATACATAGATATAATATACCCAGCTTGGTAAATCAGTTTGAATATGTCCCGATGTATGAAATAACGTTTCGTCTTTATGTATGGCCATTATATGATTTAATCGTTGCAGGCTCCTCACTTCACTGTCATTGAGATCGTCCATATACCAATGAAACTTGCCTATGGAATAGACCTGTTGATGATAATGCGAGACGTTTACAGCAGTAAAGTTGGATGGGTTCAGAAATATGATATAAGGTTCTCCGTATATACTACGTGGTATAAAAAAGAAGGCTAATAAGATATAAAATGGTGTCATAGCAACATAAAAATAAAGAGAGAGAGAGAGAGAGAAATAAGATGCTTAAAATAAAAGAGAGATTAATAGTTTCGGTTTTACCGAATAATGTATAATAATATCAGTTGAATTTAGTATGTCTATTATATACACAGTATTAAAATTCAAAGAGTCATTCACAGAGAATTAAACACCTCTTTAGCGGTCTAATAGACACAGTTTATTGGTTATCCATATGAAGAGCATGCTTAGACTTTTTATCGATAAAATCTTCATCTTTTTTAATGAATTTTGCAGCAAACTTTTCGTCACTATAATAAAATTGAGTTACGTTAAAAAAAAAAAAAAGCAATAAACAAAAAAAGAAAGGCTTTACTTGTTTAATCTTTTAGTAATATCATCTAAATCCAAGTTCAAATAATCAACTATAAAATCACCAATGTCTGTATTTTCATGATTTCCTCTCAGCAATTCAGATTTGTGCCCGTAAGCATATAAATTAACATCAACAGCTGTATGCCCCATAGTTGTCCACTGAAAAAAAAAAAAAAAATACATTAATATAAAGCATGCATACGCGTATTAGGTTCAAAAACTTACTCCTATCTGAGCTCTTTTACTCACTAAATCAGAAAGTGCAAGAGCAAAAAACTCAGATCTCTCTCCTTTTTCTTTCCAAGCTAATAACCTGCTTACTTCGTCCTCGGTTGGTTCTTCAATACCCAAGCCCTCTTGAATAAGCTCTAAAAGAAACTCTTTGGTATCTTTCTTTCCTGCAATGGCTTCAGTCCACTTCCAACTCAAAATCTCTGTTGAATTCTTTACTCTTGTCAAATACTCAGGCTTCCATTCATATTCTGGGTATCCGTCTGTTACTTGGCGACCCACAGTCAGCCCTCCAGTTTCATGGTCACTGGTAGAGATAAGGATTGTACCAGGGTTTTCTTTCACAAATTTCATGACAACCTCAACTGTTTTTTGGTATTCCAAAATTTCGTGATAATGCGAGGCTACATCATTGCTATAGCAACTATTAGTTTATATCAGGTTGATAGAAAACAAAAAATGAGTATTTACTTGTGAGCAGCCATGTCAATCCTACTTCCTTCAATCATTAAAAAGAACCCAGTTTTGGATCTTTTGGTCGATTCTTTAAGGATATCAAGAGCCTTTTGTGACATCTCAGGTAAAGAAGGTTGCAGAGAAGGATCATTTTCAATAGCAAAACTCATATGCTAGTGTACGTGAGTATGTTAAATAAGAGCCTATTCTGTGCGACTTACATGAGGAGCAAATAAACCCATTAAAGGCAAATGGGTATCTTTTGTATCTAAATTGTCAAATTCGTGTCTTGTTCTAATAGTGTCCCAGTCAAATCTTTCTTTTCCTTCGCTTATCAAATCGCGATCATCTTGTCTGCAACTACCTTCTGTGTTATTACTCAGAAATTCACATAAACCGCCTCCAAACATCAAATCAACTGTTCTTCCTAAGGGTGTATACCCAAGCTGATGTTCTGCGATATCGTTTTCCCAGTCGCGCCAGTTAATATGTGCAGAAAACGCGGCAGGTGTAGCATGTGTCACTCTGGATTTGACAACCAGACCTGTCTTCATTTCGCGATGTAACTTGGCTGATTCAAGAACAGTACCACAAGGTGTTTTATCAGGATCAACTATCAATTAATTAACAAATCAGCTATTTACTTTTGATTTGTGTCGTACTACTATTTACCACCAATAGCTCCGTTGTAAGTTTTTAATGCACAGGCGAACGCAGTGGCACCTGCAGCACTATCGGTAATTAAACTGGAGTTGCTCAATGTACGACTTTGACCGACAATGATCTTGTCAAGAGGAAACGTTGTCTTGTAATGTAAATTGTGCTCCCAGTTATGATATTGACGAGCAAATGTTTCGGAAGCAGGCCCAAAGCCATCACTAATCATCATAATGACATTACGCTTTTCATGATGTTCTATAATCGAGAAGTTTAATCGAGGTCAATTGAGTCCTGCACAGGAAATGACTTACTTTTTTTAAATAAAACGAGGACAGTTAAAAGAGATAAGCCGAGTAAATAGAGTATAGAGTTAATAAAAAGACGTTTGTAAGGTCGAGATTTCTATTTCAAAAAAAAAAAAAAAAGACTGTTTAGTCATTGAGTAATGTTCAAGTTATACTTTTCAGTATCGAGAAAAAAAAAAGGGAAACCTTGATTAACAAATCTTCCACGTCTTCATTTGATTTTAACAGCGTATAGTTTGGTGGCATGATAAAATAGAATAAAAATGCTGCTATAGATATTTCCTTGTTGCTTGAATTTTTTGCATTGAAAATATTTAAAAAACCGCATGAAAAAGTTCATGTTCTTCTTTTTATGTGTAATTAATAGCTGCCATTTAGTTGTGAAAGACTTTTTTAGCAGCTTTTGAGGTCGAGCCATGAGCTTAGTTATGTTTGTGAGTGTTGTAATTAATATACCAAGTATAACTTGGGCAAGCAACAAGAGAAATTGATATCGACTGTCAATTTTTGGCGTTGTGTCCCATACGTCATAATGCCGCAAGATAATTGGCTAAAGTTCACAACAATGCGACTCTTAAATGATTTTGATCGTTCCTTAATAATTTATCCTCCTAAAGCCCCCCTCCCCTATTAATATCGCAGAAGATCAAAGTAAAATATCTTTTTTTTCTTCTTCTTTTCTACATAAAATGAATGCCTGGGAAGGTGAAAAGACAGAGTTAACTTCACCCGCTTCTACAAACCGTATGAATGCTTGGGAAAGCAATAAAGAGGAATTACCACCTATTAGAAACATGAATGCGAGTATTGATATTCCTTCTCCTTCAGCTACACCCGATGTCGAAAAAGCAGTTACTTCTTCTCCAGAACTTGTACTAAAGAAACCCAACTTGACTCGTTTTATTCTACGTATTTGGCAGTTATTTGCTGCTGTAGGTGCGTTTGGATTCCAAGTTGGAGCAAGTCCGGTATGACATTTTCCATTATGTGTAGATAGCTCTAACCTAACTCTTCATAGTATTCTGGTGAGCCGATACCGTTTGAACATAAAGGACTGCTGTATTACGGATATGTTATTTGTTGGGTGTCGATTATATGGTCCTGCTTCCATTTTTTTGTTTATTTTACGAGGCGTTTTGGACAAGGCAAGAAAGTGAAGAGATTTATTGGCTCTTTGTTTGACCTTGTTCTTGCTGCTTTGTTTGGTGTTTGTATTTTTTACGAGATTGCAACGTATAAATGTAAGCCTGGCTTACATAACGGATTGTAAATTTGAAAGGAGATAAGCCATGTAATAATAACAATGTATAATAACTTACTTTTTTTTTTTTTTTTTTTTTGTATAATAGTTGCAATTTTTATAACACAGGGTTATTCTTCCTTATGTCCTTGTTCTTGACCTATGTTGTACATGCATTATGGGACATATTTGGGGCGATGAACTGTCTCAGATCATAGTTTATAATAAAGAAAAAGTAAAAACACACTTTCATTATCCTTTAGAGTAAATTCATCCCGTCTTAGCTATATCAAATAGAATCTGACCATGCCGAACAATCCGTACATAAACCTTTGTTGCTATCAACGATATATTTCAGTGATGGATGTAGATAACAAACACTTTGAATTTTATTGTGAGCCGCTCTTTCAGTAAAACAATAAGGAAGTAGTAAAATGTGATCTTCTACTGTATTTGCTTATGGACTCGACGTTTTTAATTCTAAACAAAAAAAAAACCTATTGAAGAACACCACTAGGCATCTATCTTCAGCTGCCTTCGGAAAGAAAGTGAAATGCAGATCTTTTTTTTTTTTTGATAAGTGCTTCTTGCATTATCCCTATTAGCCTATTCTATCTATGCTCAGGACTACTTAATATACGATTGTTTTTGTATTCTTGTCGCATATTATTAGTATGTTGTTGTTCTACAAGAATGTTTGTAACATCTGTAAGCAAAAAAGATTTTCAAAGTCCGGTATTTTTATTTTTCTTTGGAGTTGAGATCAGGTTGTTGCAATCGTTTGCTTCTACTCTCCTTTTAATTTAAATCATTTGATCCGCTTCTTGGGACTAAACTAATCAAGAAGCTGTTAGACATTCGCTTTTTTGCACACTTCATAATTAGCTAAAATTAGGTTCTTTTCTGGGTTAATTTCAAATGCCCTTGGTGGCAGTAATGGGCGCTCTGCTGACCAAGATGAAAAAGGTACAACAGCACTGATGTTTCCAAAATAAGCTAATAATGACAGACGAACAGTTGTCAAATTATCACAGTTCAAGTTGATGAGAATTATTGGGCGAGGAGCATTTGGAAAGGTACATTGGTTGTTCTTTGACGATGAGCTTATAGTTTTTTTTTTTTTTTTTTTTTTTCTGCAGGTCCGCATAGTGGAACATAAAGAAAGCCGAAAATTGTATGCGTTAAAATATATCAATAAAGAGGAATGTATTCGAATGGATGCAGTTAGAAACATTATTCGAGAGAGAACAATTTTAGAGGAATTAGATCATCCTTTTATATGTCGTTTACGATTCGCTTTTCAAGATAAAGAACATATGTACATGGTGTCAGATTTAATGTAAGTATACTGATATGACGGTTTGTCATCAAAAGTGATATTGATATCAAATAGGCTGGGTGGTGACTTACATTATCATTTAACACGACAGTCCTATTTTTCAGAAGATGTGATTCGATTTTGGTTTGCAGAACTTGCAGCCGCTATTAAATACCTTCATTTGAAAAGAGTCGTCCATAGGTAACTTTGTGCCTTTCATAATTTGCTTAAAAATGGCATAACCTCGATTGGATAGGGATATCAAGCCTCACAATATATTAATGGATAAAGAAGGACATGTTCATTTGGCTGACTTCAATATTGCCACATATCTTCACAATCATAGACCTTTGACTTCAAACTCAGGCACAGGCTATTATATGGGTAAGGTATTTACACTCCAAATACGGTTTTTAATTCACACTCGATTATGTAGCACCGGAAGTGTATAAAGGTGGTGGGTACAACGAAGCGGTTGATTGGTGGAGTTTGGGCGTTACTCTTTATGAATGCATTTATCACAAAGTAAGTTTAAATAGCTTTGTTACAGCTTTTACTTAAATACACTATATCAGAGGCCATTTGATTACGATACCAGTGAAGAACTTCAAGCTGCAATACGAAGAGGCTACGTAAATTACCCTACTAAATCCCGCCAAGTATCTGGAGAATTGCTTTCAGTTATACAAGGGGTAAAAGCAATACAAAAAATGAAACTACCTTTCAACTCGGAATAACACGCAAAGTATAGTTTTTGGAAGTTAACCCAAACAAAAGACTAGGTTATGGTAATGTTGGATGGGCAGCTTTAGTGCGACACCCTTTCTTCCGACCTATACAATGGGCTAGATTAGAGCAGAAGACTACTATACCTCCTTTTCAACCTGCGACAGAAAACAATTTCGATCTTACATATGACTTGGAAGAGCTACTATTGGAAGAATCCCCCTTAACTGGCCAGTCTATAAAGAGAGTAAAATCAAGAAGGAACATAAACGATGCATCGCTGACTAAGCAACAAAGAGACATGATCATGATCGAAGACAAATTCAAATCATTTGACTTTACTATTTTTGAGAAATATGAAGGATTTAAGGACCCTGTTACTATGACTGTTGGAGATCCACCGGAATGGGTCAAACCAGCATTCAAAGGCGCCGAACAAGGAGATATTTTACCTATCAAAAGAATATCTACAGGACAAAACCAACATGATGAATATGAACAGTGGCATGGTCCAAGTCGATCTGCTTCTGTTAGCAACATCGCTGCTGTTTCTATGACAACTCCTACCACAACCACTTCCACCATGGGCAAGTATGACCAAAGCAGCGATAACTGGAAAAGAAGTAGTACAGGTGCGATTAGAAAATACAATAATAACAACTTGACAAATAAGGAATCTTCAACTAGTCTAAGTGAAGAGTACGCTTTATCTTTACAGGGGATTAGAAAAAAGCAAAGCACCAAAAGCTTCATTGAGAGAAGAGAAAGAGACAGAAAAAGTATACAAGTTGTTCATAATAATAATAATAATAATAATTCATAGTTGTAATTCTATATAACATAATTCGGTCGACGTTCTTTTCTTTAACAATATATCCCAGCATTTCTTTGTTTTAATAAAAATATACTCTTGCTTATGATTTAGATCCGCAACAAAACAAACAATAGAAATTTTTTACAAGAGTGACAGCTAGCAGACAAAAATTTTAATTGTTTGGGTGACACGGCATACAGCCCTGACCAAAAAAGCGATCCTTTCGACAACAAACCTAATAAAAGAAAGCTGAATACCGCTTTCAACTTTTTTTTTTTTTTTTTTTTTTTTCGCTTTACAAATTTCTTACATTACTCGCCTTTATGGTTCATCATTTGATAACTCCTGCTGTTACTGATACCAGCTGTTGCTTTCAGAAAAAAAATCCATCACTTGTTGACCATCTCGTGAAGGAAGTCTGCCATATCTACCACCAACTTGACGAAATTAAAAGCCTTACTCCATCTGACCACGTAAATACTCTTTTCACAAAACTAGTTAATTTTTGCACTTTCCAATACGATGAAGACACAGTGAATCACGTTTTATCGGATATCCGAATCAAGACAATCCTTCCTCATATCCGTTCACTAGCATCTCAGGGTGAGTATTATCTTGAGCTATTTTGGGCGCAAAACTTGGTTCAACAAACTAACTCAAAACCCAATCTTGCCAAGTTTGTCTATTACCAGAACTATGTTTATTTGGTTCAACTCGAGATTCACGCGCTTCAGGGCGTTGGTGCTAAACTAAACACCATTGTATTTATTGGGAGCGGCCCTCTTCCCTTATCTTCCATTCTTATGTCTCAAGTGTTGTCAAAAGATGGTCCCGTCATGATTCACAATATCGACCGAGATCAAGAATCAATCACTGTCTCCACAAAGTTGGTTGAGAAGCTTGGTATACAGGGCATTCAGCAGCATGTTATGGAAGCAAGCCATTTCTCAGGTTTCAGCAATGCAGATGTTGTCATATTGGGTGCACTTGTTGGAAGTACGCTTGAAGAGAAAATGGAATTTTTAGTTGGTATCGGTAATCACATGGAAAAGGGTTCTTTTATTATGCTTCGTAGTGCTCATTCATTAAGAAAACTCTTATACCCCTCTATCGAACCGCATCATGTTAACAAGTGCGGTTTTGAAACAGCTATTGTCCTGCATCCCTTCAACGACGTTGTTAATTCGGTTTTGATTGCAAAAAAGGTCTAATATACATAAAAGTCGCAAAGTTTTTGTGTTTGAACATAAAAATAAAAAGTTTTAAATTGATTTTTACATCGTTTTTTACTTAAGGCTTCCATCAGATTGAGATAACAAAAGTAGACTAATTAGCTATACAATGTGTTGACTTCTAGTATCTATTATTGAGTTCTGGTACTGTAGGTCTCTTAATTATTCTTTTCTTATATTATCCTCGAGATCGTATTCAAAGTTGGTACGACATTTGATACCGACAACTACATATC
Source organism: Mucor indicus B7402 (assembly GCA_000697295.1). NCBI lineage: Eukaryota > Fungi > Mucoromycota > Mucoromycetes > Mucorales > Mucoraceae > Mucor > Mucor indicus. The sequence continues at coordinate 55,715 of JNEK01003067.1, forward strand.
ACAGAGTAAAATTCTGATATTTGATTTAATAATAATTTTTAACAACATTTTAGAAGACTATAGTGCTATTTCTATCCTTATTTACTTAAAATAACAATTCCAAACAGCAACAATGTAAAAAAAAACAACAAAAAAACGAAAGCGCGTTAATTTTTCAAAAAAATCACAAAATGTTACACGCACCACATAAAAAAGAAAATAATTGCTCACTACAGGGGTCGAACCTGTGACCTTGGCGTTATTAGCACCACGCTCTAACCAACTGAGCTAAGCGAGCTATTGGTGATTTTGAGTTTTTAAAATAAAATATATACCATATTACTTTTCTTAAAGTCACGTGACTTTTTTCGAATTATTGACTGATTGCTTTTGATATTTGGTAGTTTTGTTATGTTATTTAACTGATTATTTTCTGGCTTTTTTTTTTTTTTTTTTTTTTTTAGGTAGCATTGTAATTTTTTTGTAAATCTATTTTTATCAAAGGTAGCGGATCTAGTAAAATAAAGTAGCAGAAGTCAAATATATTTACTATAAGCAAATCCGAATCTTAATATTTTGCTTTTTTTTTTTAATTTGATAGATTTGACCCTCAAACATGTTATGCTTTTTTTTTTTTTTTGGCCCGAGTGACATGTCTGGGGTCCAACACAAAAAAAATCAGTTACCACCAACCGGTGGAAACGCACTAGTCACTATTCTGGTGCCAATGAAGTTACTTAACAAGTTTGTGGCTAAACTGTATTAATAGCTTAAGTTCAATATTTATGTTTGATCACTATACACATACGTGTATATATTATTAATTAATTAACAAGTACTATTTAAATCGGCCATTTGTGGCCGATTATGTTTGACCTCATAAACCCATGGCAACTTTGTTTCAACTTGTCAAAATACAATTGACAGCTTTAATAAACCTTGGTTATTAATACTGACTTTTTTTCTAAACGTTTGTTTTTCTACATTCACCCTTAATTCGTCATTTCATTTAACATATCAAAAAATTTTAAAAAATTAAAATGCCTAGAATGAGTACTATGATTACCGTTGATGCTCGCATCTCTATTACTTACCACCACCTCAGAAACTCCAAAGTCCCTGAGCTTCTTAAGGACGCATACGACTTTGCTGCTCCCGGAGGATTTCTGGAAGGAACTGTCATTTCAATGTCCAATGACACTAATGGCAAAGTCATTCGTGAAGTTCAACTAGATGATCTTCAAGATCACACATTCTTCTTTTTAGGAACTAAATTGAAGTACTTAGGTCCTGCTCGTACTCACATACTTCTAGTACCTGCTGGTGAGCCTATTACTGCTCAGGATGAAGAAACAAGCACTGCCTCAGATTCAGAGGAAGAGGTTATTGATATCTCAAGCTCTGCTAACAACAATGGCTGGGTGATGGGACCGGTCAATGTGGACACACGTAATGTGTCACCATCATACATCCCATCTAAGTTTACATTTAACCTTCCCAACAATTCAACTGCCTCGCCAGCTGATTACTTTTTCTTCTTCTTACCAATGGATTATATCTGCGACGTTGTTATTCCAAACATTAACACCCATGCATCGTCCGTGATTGATAACTGGAATAATGTGACCTTCTTGGAATATATGACTTGGATGGCTCTTCTTATGACTATGACTGTAATGGTTTATGCTGACAAGAAGGCCTACTGGCATAAGGGTTCAAGTCCTCTCTTTTATCCTAAAATTAACTTTTCGGATTATATGGACTATGAAAGATTCTTTTTGATTCTGAAGTACCATGTCTTTGAATT